>CAEGAD010053486.1:0-55803 GCA_903067055.1 Poeciliopsis paucimaculata
TCATTTCTTAAAAAATTATTAACGCTCTTTTTTTTTGTTTACACGTTATTTTTAATTAAGCTTAATTTTTTTCACATAATATTAAAAAAAAAAAAAAAAAAAAAAAAAAGACTTGGTAAGATTTCATGTTTTTGCAGAGTGAATTTGTTCACTGAATTACATGAGGTACATATAAAACACACACAGACTCACATCTGCTCTATGAGTTCAGATCTCGGTGCTCTGAGACAAACAGCGTCATTTTGTCCTCAACCAGTAAGACTAACCCATTTCTCTAAATCTCTCAACCCGGGGGCCCCCGGGCTCCGGGCTCTGCTGGGGTGGAGTCTGAAGGAAGCCGTCAGAAATCAGAGGAGTGCGCTGAAACCAAGCCACGCCCCGCATCCCCCATGAGGTCCCTGGGGGCCCTTAAAATGAGCAGGGCCTCGGGGGCTTCCAATCCGGTGTTGCACTCGGGTCCTGAGCTTATCTCATCCCGTGGGATTAATTTTTATTTTTATTTTTTTTCTTTTTAATTTATTCTTCTTAAAAATATATATATTTTTCATCCGACCTGACTTGGGGACTATGAGCTCTTCGAGCCCCGACCAGCGCCTGGAGCATCTGCTCAGCGCCGTGGAGAGCGAGTTCCAGAAGGGCAGCGAGAAGGGAGACGTGACGGAGCGGGACATCAAGCTGACGCTGGAGGACGCGGAGCTGTGGAGCAAGTTTAAAGAGCTGACCAACGAGATGATCGTCACCAAGACCGGCAGGTAGGTCTGCAGAGGAAAAGTCTTCATGCAAACTTTTTTTTTTTTTTTTTTTTTTTTTTGTATGACCATTGATGAAAATCCCAACACAGCATAGAACGTTCAGAGACCCTTAGAGAGACTCAGCCAGTTCTGACCTTTGTGGCCGCAGGAGGATGTTTCCGGTCCTGCGGGTCAGCGTGTCCGGCCTGGACCCGAACGCCATGTACTCGGTGCTGCTGGACTTCGTGGCGGCGGACAACAACCGCTGGAAATACGTGAACGGGGAGTGGGTCCCCGGCGGCAAGCCGGAGCCGCAGAGCCCCAGCTGCGTCTACATCCACCCGGACTCCCCCAACTTCGGGGCGCATTGGATGAAGGCGCCCGTCTCCTTCAGCAAGGTGAAGCTCTCCAACAAGCTGAACGGCGGAGGACAGGTGAGGAGGGGAAAGAGATGGAGAAAATACCTTTTATTACAGTTTATTGGTTGCAGGTGTAATAAAAATAATAATGATCATTTTACAAGTCCAAGCTGTTGAACGAGTTGATGTACTGGAGAGTTTTTCTGAAAATGCTCATATGGAGAATTTATGCCTTAAAAATAGGCACTAGTTTTTTTGCTCTCATTTTTATTTAGGAACTTTGGCATGTAGTTTTACATATTAAGTTCAACAAATACAAGTGGAATTAAAAAAAAATAAAAAATACAATTCAAGCCATCAGGTTGAAGCATCAACATTCACTACCCTAAAGAGAAAAAAGAGAAAATGAAACAGAAACAGACCTTAACACTTGTACTTCATCTAGTGTAATTGTCTTCAAGGAATTAAAGTAATCAATAAGACGTTCCCATGCACGGAAAACAGTTAAATCTACATGATTTTAAATTTTTGATTACTTTTACATAAGATTGGTTTCTTTGCTTCAATATGATAAAAATTTTGCAAACCTATCGGGTGGGTAACTGTGATGTTTCCGTAGATCATGCTGAACTCTCTGCACAAGTACGAGCCGAGGATCCACATCGTGAAGGTCGGAGGAATCCAGAAGATGATCAGCAGCCAGTCGTTCCCCGAAACCCAGTTCATCGCCGTCACCGCCTACCAGAACGAAGAGGTCCGTTGTGCCCACAACCATTAACAAAAAAAAAGCTTGTCCCAATACTACGATATGTACGGCGAGGTATTCTGGCATCTTTGTTCTTTTCCACAGATCACTGCTCTAAAGATAAAGCACAATCCCTTTGCTAAAGCGTTTCTGGATGCCAAAGAAAGGTACAGAGTGCTTCACCTTACATGACAAACATATAAAGTACATCAAGGCTTTGTTTTAATACGGTTTAGTATGAATTTAAAAATGACTATTTTATTTCAATCTTTGTCTTTCATATTATCAATAGATGTCTGTACATAGTCATGTCATGTTTGGCGCTGTATCCAATGAAGGATCTGAAGATGTTTCTTCCATTTCAGGAGTGACCATAAAGACGTGTCCGACCACAGTACAGACGGCCAACAGTCCGGCTATTCTCAACGTACGTTTCTTGTCGTCTCTTCAGACTCGACGTCTTCAAAATGTCGAGAAATTTGAAAGTGAACTTCAACGAGACGTTACTGATCTGAGCTACATATTGATGGCTTTGTGCTGGTCTTTGCTCTGCAGTTGGAGGTTGGTTCCTCCCAGGCCAGAGTCCCATCTGCCCCAACAACAGCCCGCCTCAGTTCAGCAGCACGGCTAGCCACCCATCTGGCTCATACTGCGACCGTTACTCCAGCCTGAGGAGCCACAGGGCGGCTCCGTACCCCAGCCACTACCCCCACCGGAGCACCAGCACAAGTAAAACCTTCTTGGAATTTCCTCAGCAGAACGCTGTGATTAAACGCTGTTGGGATGTAAAGAGGAGAGTTTGCTTTCACTTCCTTGTCCTCACTTCCTTTTCAGACAACTACATGGACAACAACTCTGGGACTCTGCCGACCCACGACAGCTGGTCCGCCCTCCAGATTCCCAACTCCACAGGGATGGGCACTCTTTCTCACACCACCAACTCCACGTCTAATTCTGGGTGAGACTCTTAAACATCGCGTTCTGTCGTCTACATTTTGATTGAGTGAAGTTAAAGAGACCACATCAGTCAACTTACTTCTTCATCTTGCCCACAGTCAGTACCCGAGCCTCTGGTCGGTAGCCGGCACCACACTCACCCCTTCGGGTTCCTCCTCCAGCTCTGTACCCGGAGGTCTGACCTCCCAGTTCCTGAGAGGCTCCTCATACACTGGCTTGACCTCCTCCCTACCCGTCTCCTCGCCGTCCACCATGTACGAGCCCAGCCTGAGCGAAGTTGGAGTCGGGGACGCCCAGTTCGAGAACTCCATCGCCAGGCTCACGGCGACGTGGGCGCCTGTAGCTCAGAGCTACTGAGGCCTTACTTCCTGTCTGGCCTTGAGGTGTGGTATGGACTAAGGTACAGGGATGTCCTGCCAGGATTCTCGTGGAAAAAAATAAAATAAATAAAAATGGATCATTTGTTCCAGTTTGTTGAAAAAGACAAAACTCAGACCAAGATCACAGTTGTACATTATGTTTAAATAGACTAATTTGAGACTCACGGTGCAATGAGTACAACAATCTGCTTTCTAACAGCCAACAAGATGTTTGTTAGGCATGACTTCTAAGTGAAGTAAGAGATCTTACTTCACTTAGAAGTGAAGTAAGTATTGGCCTGTGTATTGAATTATGGCAGGCACAGACTGGGTCATTTGTGCAATCTGTAGCCCATTGCCCAGTGAGGCAATGCTACTTTTGGGAAGGAGCAAACTCACTTCATCAGTAGACAGATCTGCGCTTCGGGTTTTGAATGCAAACTTGCTCTTAGGCTTCCAAATGATTTCCCATCATGTTCTCTAATATTTTTGTTTTTGTTCTTAACCCAAAAAGATTTTTAAAAAAAAGTTCCACTAACAGGAAAATGTACATGTGTGTATATAGAGTAAATTAATGTGTGTATTTGTATTTGCCCTTTAGCAACGTTTCCAAAGTGCCTTCAGATTGCTGGACTAGAACGAGTCCCACGCCTGTACATAAGCTTCCTTATTTCTATTTGAACTTCCTGCAAGTTTTTATTTATGTCATTTAATAATAAATTAAACAAAATATTTGCTTTCTCAAATGTGCATTTGTCTGTTTTGTTTTTCTGTATTGGGAACTATTTTTATGTCGAATCAAATGCAACAAAGTGCAGTGACTGTGAAAGTGAACTCACCCTGGTAAAAAAAAAAAAAAAATGCAGTTTTTTAATGGAAATGAGATGTGCATGAATATCTCCAGCACTTCTCCCACGTGTGGTTGACGTTTCATTCTAAACAAGTCAACAGAAAATCAGGGAAATCTGTTCGAAGGAAAACATTTCAACAGGAGTTACAACGCAGCTTGAAAAGTACACACACCCTGGAACCGAAACTTTTTAAAACACTTTGACTGAATTGAAGAATTTAGTGTTTAAAAAAGGTTCTGCACCTTCAGTTGGTAATATCTGCCTCCTCTACAGTTCAATTCAAGTTTATTCCACTCAGTTGAAGGATACAATGCTACATGACAAAAACAAAGCAGCTGTTGTTTCATGCGGAGGTTTTCTAGCTACAGGCTGTTTTGCAAACCCAGTCTTTGGGTAGATTTAGATTGTGAGGACTGATTTTACCCACAGCCTTCAGATGGCTCTGTAGATTTCCACTTTGTCTCACATAATAAATACCAGTTCAGTTAAATATGTTTTGTTTTATGTATAAATACTCAATTGCATCCATATGAAGTTGGAATCTTTATAGCACATGATTTGTATTTCACGTCCTTCTGGTATGTTTTGATGTTTTGTTGTTTTTCATGTTTTAATCTTTGATGCTTTGTCTTTTACTTCTCTGTACTCGCTGTAACATCAATTGCCCATTTGGGATGCAAATAAAATCGGTGTTTCTTATTCACGGTGAACAAAGTATGATTTCACATTAGATACTAGTTGTTCTTCTGTTGAAATTCAGATGCGTTGGCGTATTTTATTTTATTTTATTTATTTATTTATTTTTACCCAAAGTCGTTTTTATTACTGAACAAGTGTTTGTACTTAACTGGTGGCAGTTAACTCAGACAGCAGAGACAAGACGGGTTAAACCTGGTTTTGTGTTGGTGACTGTTGGACCAAAAGAAGGAATCACATTAGTCAGCAGATCAGAGACCAATAGCCAATAAAAAAACATGGAATAGGAACAGCGTAAAGTTAAAGTTTCATGTCTTTGTGGTATTTGTTTTAACTATTTGTGTTGACTATCAATGAGTCAAAAATATGATTCATTAATATTCAAACAGGTCAATTTATTTACAGTTTTTTTTTTTCTTTTTTAGCTGAACCATCAAACCTTTCGTATCTCCACGGGCTAAAATAAGGCAAAAATATTGTTCATATATCACAACTGAAATTATGTGTGTGTAATTAAGCCAGAAGATTCTCTACAAAAGTTCGAAAATAAAACAAGACGAAGATCAAACATTTACTGAAAGAAGGCGGCTTCTTCTCCACTGGTTTTATAACTGCACAATTTGACATTTCCCAAAATACATTTGCTTAACTGAAACACGGCAGTTTCGAGAAAAAAAAAAACTCTCATTTTTACATAAAAAGTTTTGATACTAGAAATGAGGTGGATGTTTTGGCCATGTCAAAATTTGCGTATTTCGCAAAAATGCAATGGAAGCACTTTTTACTTGTCACACAAGTCACATGGTCAACGACCGGATGTTGCCGCTGGTACAAGCCGCGAAGAAAAAAACGACAGGAAGTGGTAGGAGGATGATGACGTGGCATATTTTTCTACTTATCATGTGAACAAACTTATTAACGTGATTTCATTTAGTTTCTTATTTAATAGCAACACAGCAATTGATTAAATGGTGGGGTTTGTTTTTGTCAGAAGTGGAATATCGACAAAGTTTTACACACATTCATAAAGTAAACGCAGCTGGAGAGAAGACCTGACTAGTACAGAATGATCTGTGGAAAATCAAACTGGTGCTTTTATGTGTTTTTGTACAACCAACTAAGACCCAGTTCCAGCACAAACACTGACCTTGTACTGGGACCAGTAGGTGTAGAAAAGCCTCCTGAGGTCAACGTTCAAACAAGAAGTGCAGGTTTGATTAAACAGGAGCTGTTGAAGGGATCTGCAGCGAGCGCCTGTTCTAATTTTAAAACCCAGGGCTTTTGTGTCGTGGCGCAAATCTCACGTTTGCCCCTGAGCAGCAAACCTCAATCACCAAACTTTAGGCCCTCGCTTTATGAGCTTTCCTTAAATAACGCCGGCGGCATGGCCGCGCTAAGTGGACGCGACTTCTCCGGCATGTGACCGAAATGAAAGAGTCCGGTTACAGAAATCTGCTGGACAGTGCGTCGCAATCACTGGCACCCTTTTGTTACAATCTGCATTCTGGTGCGACGTACGGCCAGTGCGCTCAGATCCGCATGGAGGAGAACATGGACCCGAAACGTCAGCACCTGGGTCTGAAATGATACAGTAACGTGCAGGTCAGCCTTACCGCTGGCAGACAGGACACCAAATTCAGAAGACTGTCCAAACTTTGATTTGGACAATATAATCTAAACCACAGACTGGAGTTTAAGGTCGCTCTATGCACTGAAGTCTCTTGTCGTGTTTGTAGCGTGTTCATAAGTCAACGAAAACGTCTTTTGAGATTAGGAGCCAACTACCTGAGGAGAGACGAGAAATCAAAAGTGATTTGAGTTTCCAGTCATTTGGTTGACTCAGCTCATGCTGGAGGCCTGGCTGTGCCCTCATGATGTCTGGGTGTGATGCTCGGTTGTGTGCCAGGGTGACGGAGGCTTGGATCGGTGATGGAGTGGTCCTCACCAAGGTGCAAATGAAGACTTGAGGGTCACAGGGCCACAGGCAAACAGTAATGAAACAGCAATGTGACCTGCAGCTGGCAGGGAACCTCCTGAGCAGAGCAAAGGTCCTGTCATGAACTTATCCACTCCACCGCAATTCATGCTCAGGCAAATTGCCCCTTTGAGCTTCCACAATGCACAGTGGCGTTCTTTGTTCATCTGTTAGATATAACATGATGGAAAAAAAAACAAACAGTTGAATTACTTAGCCAGAAGCTAAAAAAGTAGGGATGCAGGATATTGTATTTTTCATTTATTTCCGATATGCCGATATGCTAAAACTCATTTGGCCGATAACCGATACCAATACAGATATTTTGTCCTATACCTGCTTACTGAAACTATATTGCTTTCTCTACTGTGGAGTTAAAACACTGCAGTGTCTATGTCAGTTTAGCCTGCTACCAAATGCTAATGCTAAACAGGAGGCTGAAAATGATGTCACACTTTCAACTTGCATTAAGTTTAATGTCAAATTTAATCATGAGAGCTGCTCCCTCTAAGACAATGACAACACTCAAACTGAACATTTGTACATTTTCACAAAATTAACTCAACCTGCTCACGAGCAACAAGTGAAGAGCACATCAGTCGTGCATTAATAATGAACAGTTTCTTATGAAGTTGTGCAGCAGGCATCACTGTCACTGGTTTGTCATATAAAAACACCTTTTATATCAGTGATTTATTTTTGACGGATTGGACGATGTCCAATATAAAATTTTACAAATAGCGATCGATACTGATACCATGCTGATAATATAGAGCGCCCCCCCTCCAAAAAAAAGCATAATTAAGTTTGAACTTGATTTATTTTTCAGGGGCCGGTTAATCAACATCATATAACATCAGGTGTGCCTGAGTTAACTAAAATAAGCTAATTTCCATTGGTAGCCTCTTTGGCAGTTGTTAAAGCCGAAATTGAAATCAATCATCAATTCCGATTACACAATAAAGTTACAATAAATGATACATTTTATAAGCAAAGAAAAGCAGAGCCATTTCTGATGCAGTGGGCTCTGATGTTGACTCGGTTCAAACCGGTTCCTGAACTGCCTCTTAAAGCTCTGAAACATGCGATGTTCTCTTACGGTGAGTGGAACAACGTTCCAGATGTTCCTGGAACGTTTGGAGGGAACCTCGCAGTCTCCTCTGACCACAGACCCAGTGGCTCTGCCAGGAACACAATTTTACAAATTTCCCCCCAATGATGTTGGTGCAAGTCCATGGAAAACAGAAAAACCATGACCTCAACATGTGAGGTCATCTATAAACGGTTTAATCACAGCTCTGGTGCAAACTATTGATAAAAAAAAAAAAGCCTAGAGTATCTATTTACCCTTGAATAAACAATTAGCAGATTACTTCACTCATCTCTTGTTGTTCATTTGAAACCTCCGTGTGTTTGCGTGTGTCTATGAACAGTTGCTGTGTTTGCTGACGGTCTTTGCTCAGCCTGGAGCGGTAAACAGGTCCTGCTGGGCCCCGGGCCCCGGGCCCCGTCAGGCCTACCCTCCAGTCCTCACAGTTACAGTTTGTGTCGACCTGAAGACCCAGCTCTCCTCCGTACGCCTCCACCTGCAGCCTCTGTTGGCCTTCAGTAATTGACAGTTAGTGTTTGCTCACTGGCTGCCTCTGCACCCTTGGAAGTTGTGTGCCCTGAGCACACGGTCCAGAGTGTGTCTTGCATGGCACCCAGCTGTGGAGGACAGCAGGAGAAGTCGGGACGGGCCGATTTGGAATGAAATGTTTTTTTGCAGAATGTTAATATTTGTGTTTTTTCGCAACAGAATTCGGCGTCTGAAACCTAGAACGCCACCTTCGTGCTGCCGTTTCCTCACGTACCGCCTTACACCTCCCTTCCCCTTCGCTTCCAGGAATATTCCATCAGATATTCCTGCTGTAGAGGGCAGAACGGCAAACATGGTGATTGTGACGGTGAGTCACATTGTGCTCAGGGCCTTTTGGTTGATTTACGCAGGGAAAAACGAGGCGGCCAGTCGCTGCAGCTGCAGGGAGGCGTATTTGCAGACTGCCCACCTCGCCCGCACCGGGACCCTCATCTCTGACCCTCTGATGTCTGTGTGTCTTTGTTAATGAATAAATTCTGGTACCTGGGTGAGACATTGCTCTCAGCTGAGCAGACTCTGGCTGCTCTGTGCCCTCAGCCCCTGAGCTGCCGCCCCGCCCAGCCACAGAAAACCCTCTGGGCCTCCAGCCTGGACTTTCCTCACACTTATTTGCAGCTCTGAATAAAACCTCTGGAAAACAAGCAAAACAAACAAACAAAAAAAAATCTGATACTTTATTGTCTTAATGAACCAAAAAGTTCATAAGGTCTACTCTCAATTTATTTAAATAAAAGATATTTTAAATGTAAATGTTGATGAAGGCTTTTCATTAAACATCAAAATTTAGTAAATCCCATTTTAAAGCCTCAGTCGATCTCAGTGACACTGGGCCTCTTCAGGACTTCATTATACGTCATGTTACGTCTCTAGAACTAGTTTTCACTCCTCTCAAAATTGTGGCTTTTGCGATAGCTACTTGAGAACTTGTGAAAAACTCTAACCCAGAGTAAACATGTTCACATCCTGGCCTGTGGTGGCGCTGCTCCAAGAATCACTGAAGGAAACAATACAGAAACCTCAGAAGACACTGAGCGCAATTTCCTTCTTCGCGAAAATTAAGTGGCGATGGACAGGATTTCTCTTTAGTCGTTGTTAAAAGACTGTCAGAAAATTTCTCCTGCTAGCGTTGGACACGCACGTTTGTTGTTTACCCAGAATATCCTGCAGCGCTTTTGTAGCGGTCTCCAGTCTGCTTGGCGTTCAGGCGCATGTCTTCAAACCGAAACAAGAGATCACTTGAACCGAGACCGATGTCGGGACTAGAGTTTCCTTTTTGATCCGTATCAACGTTCAACTGTGCATTCACACCAGCTCTGCTTGGTCCGCTTTAATCTAACTCCGGCTCGTTTCGAGAGGTGTGAATGTGCAATTGAACTCTGATGCAGATACAGTTTCAGTACTGCACTCTGTCTAAAGTTTCCAGTTTCACCATGGTAACCTGCATTCTGCACAGATATCTGGTCTCCGGTTGAACACCAGAGGCTCAGGAGCCGGCTGTTTGAGGAGTGCTTTTGAACTGCATGAGCAATTTCACACATTAGGAAGAGTTGCTAGCCAGCATAAGCTAATGTATGTTTCCTCCGGTCGCTGCAGTGATGGTGACAGCCTCTCACCATCTTGACATGCTCTGTCCACGGCTCCGTCGATGGTCACACAACCAGACAAAACTTGTCTGCAAACTGGAGCTCTGTGATGTAGCATTTAGCAGAGGCTCATGATATCCAGTGTGAGTGGAGAGAGCAAGAGAGACCGGGTTTTCACTGATCTGTGTTAGCATGCTGCTACTCCTCATTGTCCACATCGTCACTATGTCCTCACCCTTAAAAATGCAAGGTACCCTGTGAGGATAAGTTGAGCTCAGTGGCAAAAAGAGACCTGAAGCCACCCTTTATTGAAGTTTCACAAATCAGATAAAGGTTTCACAAATCCCAAACATGGTTTTAAAAATTCTACTATTAGAGCAGAATAATCCAGTCCAAGTTTGAAGTGTCTAGGTGTCGTAGTGTTTCTTTTAACTAGATTAAAGATGCGGAAGGTAGTTAAAAATTAGGTGGAAACGCCCTTTAGCCATTTCCCGAATCGGAAACTAACTTCAGTTTCTTAGTGTGGTCCACATAAAAAAAAGTACTGAAATAGTCCTTTATTGAATTTTCACAAATCAAATAAAGGTTTCACAAATCCCAAACATGGTTTTAAAAATTCTACCTATTAGTTGATATTAATCCAGTCCAGGTTTGGAAGAGTCTCTGTGTTGTAGTTTTTAAACTAGAGTTGATTAAAGATGCTGAATGCAGTGAAAAATTTGGTGGAATCGCCCTTTAGCCATTCCCCGAATCGGAAATCAACTTCAGCTTTGTCATATGAATCAGGTTTTTTTTTTTTTAAAGAAACCTTTTTTTAAAATTACAGTGAGGTTGGCCTGAACTTGACTGATTTACACGTCAATCACATTCCTTCCATTTATTGATTATTGATTGAAGTGGCAGTCAGTTCCTCATATTGTATCCATCCTCTTTTCAATAGCCTCTCGGCTTGGTTGACGTGTTCTTTAGTGTTCATATTTGATGATTTAGTTTATAGTTGAGCAGGTGAAAAAATGCACAAAATTAGTAAAAATAAAAAATAAAATAAAAATAGAAATAGAAAAGGGAGCTCAGTTTTCTGCACCCCACAAGTTTGATTTAATGACTTTGGATCATGTGGCCAAAAGATTGGATGACTTTGATCTAAAGTATTTAGTTTTATAAAAACAAATCACTACATTTTTCCACATCCAATTTGTTAAAATACTATATTTAAAATATTGCATAAATCCTGTTGTCTAATTTCAAATCTATCTCAAAGTCAATTCAAAAAAAACTTTATTGATCCCAGACCACTCCATCTGACACAGGCTCAATTTAAGACATGTAGGAAAGTACTGCCCTCTTGTGGCCAAAAGTCTTCATTTCTGGCCTTTGAATGTTCTTTCCCTTCGCACTCACCTGAAGATCATTTTTATTTCCCCATGAAAAGAAAGTTCCATCTCTGTGGCTTACCATACAAATTAGCTTTTGGAAACAATTTAAACATTAAACACAGTTTACTGCTATGTGTCTTGGTTTGAGCATTCAGATTTATTAGTAAGTAAAACTACAAAAGGCCACAGGAAGTACAGACTTTAAAAGCTCTTTGCGTTTAAATTCCTTTATTTAAAAAAAAAAAAAAAAGCAGATATCTTTAAATATCAGACATGTTGCAGAGAGAAAACGCTGTGTTCACATTTATCAAACACACTCTCCAGCAAAACAAACACATGAATCTAAACATTTAAGACGTGGAAGTCAAATATACCGCATCCATTAAAGAGATGACGTTTCAGCGCTCGACGACGGCTGCAACAGGAAGCAGGAAGTGGACTTCAACGGCCACTCTCAGCTGAATTTGGCTTTAGAGAAATCCATCTCTGGGTGCTGCGCCATGAACCTGGAGAAAAAGAGAAAGTCACGTTAAGAAACGCAAAGGACGAGCGTTTTTACAAAAAGTTCATTTCTCAGACGTTAACATCTTCAACAAGACCCAGAGGGAAAACGTCACAGAGCTGACCTCCAAGTACAGATAAATATAAAGTCAACTTTGTGACATGTTTGGTTTTGTTCCCATCAAACTCCAAGTTTATCATTAAAGCTTCATTTGGTTGTGAAAACTAAAAGATGTTTCCACAGCTGACGATACTCTGAACTATGACAGCCCACAGAGTGCATTAGTGAAAAAAACCCCCAAACACATCCAGAATCAATTTTTCATTCAGGGACATGTAGGTTTGGATGTTTTTCCTCATTAACACCCTTATTTAAAAGGATTTTCCATTTACTTTTGTTGTCTTTGGCTAATATTTGGACGGGTTTGATGTTCTGAAACATCAAACCATCAAACATTTGAAATGTGCTCAAAAACAAAAAAAAAAAGAAAAGGAAATCAGGAAAGAGGCAAAGATGAAGATGACAGGACGCGGTAGGAGGATCACAGCGTAGAATGCTGTTGAATGACTTCTTGTGTGAACAAACTGTTAGTGTGTGATTTTAATCACGCCACAATTTTAACTAAAACACAGATATCGCAAAATTGTCCATTTTCAACTTCAGCGGAATATGGACAATGTTTTGCGATTGAAAGCCAGCCGGTGAGGACTCACTTCTTCAGAATGTCTTGTTTCTTCTGGTCTTCGGACGTCGGTAGTCCCATAGACTTCTGCCTCTGGTCGTACATCATCTTCTCCACCATCCCACGCGTCTCTCCGTCCAGGTCTGACAGCTGCTCAGCAGGTAACAGAAGAGGATCGGTGTTACCAGTTTGTGATCCCTGTTGCTTAGCAACAAACCACCCAGCATGCTGCTGTTTTACCTTTGAGTTCTCTGGGCAGATTTTCTTGGTGTTTATCTCGGGATCCGTGGTAACGATCCTGCTCCACCACTCCATTTTGTTAATCTTCTCCAGGTGAACTGTGACCACTTTGCCGTCGTCGATGAGCCAGGAACTCTCCTCCACCTTGACCTCGTTGAAGAGCTGACCTTCCATAATAGGAGGGTGGCCTTTCAGGCCAACCTTGATGGAGCGACGCTGGATGTCCACCACCACGTCTCGGCCCTTGATGCGGAACTTCACGTCGAAAGGCACAGCAATCTGTGGCAAGCCAAAAAAAAAAAGATCCACCAACTAGTGAAGCATACCTTCAGCACATTTTCTTAACAGATTCCTAAACTAAAAGTTTAACATTTCACACTCCATACTTCCTATGATTGTCCTAAAGAAAACAGTGACACACATTCAAGGACAAATGACACACTTACATCAATTTCTGACAGCGTTTGTGTCCATTTGTAGTTAGGAAGGTCCGCTCCGTTTCCTGAGTTCGGCTTCAGTTTGTCTTTGTCCTTCTCGTCCTCCTCTGCATCCGAGTCGGACTGGATGGAGGAGAAACAGCTTTTAGTGCCGTTCCACATTATGGAATCATCTCTTGTTGCATACTCAGGGTTTCTGAACATTTCAGCAACTCACATTTAAGACCTTAAGACTATGATGATATATGAAACTTCTAGGCGTCTTTTGAATTTTTCCTTTAAATTCATTTCGTTAAAACCTACAACACTATAGACACAGCTTATAGATGTTTACAAAATACCTTAATAATAAGATATTACCACAATATACAGAAACAGTAGAAAAATAAAACAAATTCTGTGAATTATTTTCTAAATAAATCACAAAAAAATAATGATCTGAGAGAGAGTTGAGAAACTATAACAGAAAAATAAAATAAAATTTCAAGAGCGAATCTAAAAGTATTGATCTTATCACGTCGGTATCGATCCAATACTGATACCCACAATGCCAAGCTTTTCTACACAGAATTCATGTAGTGTCATGTCATGTGTTCACTCACAGAAGTCAGTGAACGCTGTCAAAAAGCTAGCAAGCTAGCTAGGGTATATTAGCAGCTAATTAGCGGCGGCCACAAACAAAATAAAAATGTCTGCTGATAAAAATTTGACAAAAATGTCCCACAAGAAAAAAATGAAACAAAAAACTGCAGTACAAAGAAAATATGAGATTAGATAGTTCTGCCACGACAAAATATGAGATCAATGTATTTAAGGCAAACTAGACTCTTTTAAAATGCCTTAATTTTAGATCTATGAATCTTTAAAAATAACCAACAACACTTTTTAAGGATGAAGTGGACACTCTGACAGTCGACGCTCCTTTTTGCACACTTTTAAAACTCAACACTTTTATTCCTTGACTTTGACATGATTCTGGGACTTCTGTTGTATTACTCTTATTGTTGTCTAAATTCTTTTACCATTTTCTGCATTTCTAAAATGTTGATTGATTTGACGTGAAGCAGTGTAGTTCTCCAAAGTGCCAACCGGTTCACTCACCCCCTTCTCTTTGTCAGAGCTCTTCTCTTCACCTCCTGTGTCATTCTTTGTCTTCTTTTCCTCCTCCTCCTCCTCCTTCTTCTTCTTCTATCGCATATAAAACCACAATAAACAAGTCAATCATTTCTGGCAGTGGTTCGGTTGCAAAAGAAGACTCAGTGGAAGCGGGCAGGTCAGACCTTGTCCAGCTCAGACTGTAGCTTCTCGGCCTCCTCGTCAGTCAGCTCCTGAATTCTTGGACTGTCCTCATCCTTATTCTTCTTCTTCTTCTTCTTCTCCTCCTCGGCGAGCTTGGCACTTCTTTCTGCTTTCTCCTTCTTCTCCTTCTCCTGTTTCATTTGTTTCTCTCTGTGGGCCTTTAGCGCCAGCTTACTGTGGTGCTCGAAGGAGTCCTTAACCAGCTGGAAGAGACGCAGGAGTCAACATTTGACAGGTGAACACATTCATAGGGTTAAGTCTGACCAAATGGTAACAGAAACTAGAGAGTAAAGGTGGGACAAGTTACCGAACCCAGAGTAAACATATTTTAAATTAATGCATAAACCAGATATGTCCGTTATGAAATAGACATTTTCTTCACTGACCCACACTTTTGAAATTCAGGTATTAAACAACAGAATTGAGATGCAGGTTCAAAAGATCAATTCTCCAGAAACAAACAAGTAGTCAAGTGATATTAAAACTAAAAAAAAGACAGTTATTACCATAACTGATACAAAATAGAGTTAAAGTAGGATGTGATTGTATGATCTCAGAAAACTGAATAAGGTTTTTTTTTTCCCCATCTACCAACTTTTACTTTACAATATCACAGAATATTTTGTTTTAATGTTATACATGTTTGCTTTAAATCAAGGAAAATGATCATTTCTTTCTTGTAATCATACAACCTTTTGAGATCAGAGAATGTTCAAATGTTTTCTAATAAACATTTAGATATTCTGCTTGTTTATTATCTAACTACTTTACCCCCTCACTGCTATTGGTCCAATCCTATTTTTATGCATGTGCTCATCTAAATGTTATATACATTTATAATTACTTTATTTCATTTCTCCATCCAAACTATTCTTACCTTCTCTGCAGCTCCTTGATCTCCGCCTATGAAGAAATCCGTCTTGCGTCGGAGGAAACTGAAAAACGTATCTACGAGCTGTTGGAGGGTAAAAAACACATTCCAATGAGAGAAATAATGTTGAATGACTGCATTATTAATTTTATCATATAAAAAGAGCATTAAAGGTTGTTCTTTGGTACTTTAAGTCTGTTAGAGTGCAGTATTGTTACAGCCACAGTGTGACATTTTCACTCTCTGGAAATTAGGAACATGTCTGTCCTACCTTGTAGAAGTATTCAAACGCATAACACTTTTCCACACATTACAGCTAAGCCTATCACAACAATCAATAAATTTGCATGATTAATTAAAACAAACTCAATCATTTCAATTTACATGGTTAATTTTCTGTTATCTCTCTTTCTACTGGCTGACAAAGTCAGTGGAAGAAAAACTAGAGAGTTTTGAAAGATTTTGACTTAGGACTGAGAGCTAAAATTGAATGGTTCAGAGAAAATCATGTTTATATATCAAAGTGGCCCAGTTAAAGTTGAGATCTCAATAAAAAATTGCAGTTAAAACCTCAGCGCCGGTAGAATCATAACCAGAACATTTTTTTTTTTTTTTTTACCTTTAATTGAAGCTATAAAAAAAAATACAAACATTCTGAATACTAATATAGCCCACATATTTATTTTTCTTTTCCATTTACTAAAAAACTAAAACATATTATCACCATATGAAGAACATATCCATAATTTGTGTTGGTTTATCAAATAAGATCCAAAACCAAATAGTTTATGGTTCTCCTGACAAAATGTGAAAAAGTTCAAATGACATCAATACTTCAGGAAGGCACTGAAATTTGCTGATAACAATAACTGACCCTTGCAGAATCATCTGTCTCCAAATCCTTACAGTAAAGAGCAGCAGCATCACACCAACATGCACAACTATTATCAACTTTCTATTCACAGTTTGTAAGCTGCCATCTGAATGCTTTCAAGGGCTAATCTCATTTCGTGGCCATTGGTTCGCCGAATTTACCCCAAACAGCTGATGGTTATTGTTTAATGCGCCCCAATATCAATGTGGTATTAATATTTACATTGTATGACAGGCGATTAATTTAAATGCCCCAGTATTTCTGCAAGTACAGGTCGAAACGTGTCTTAGCCTAACTATTAGCATCATAGCATCAGGGCATTAGCAGCACGCTGGTTTACCTCCTGTACTCCTCCTTCGTGTTGCTGGGCCATGACGAGCAACATGCCGTCATACTTTTCTTCTTCTTCCCCCATATTGCTAGAGGTGAAACTCTTAGCTTACCGTTAAATGCGCGAGGAACAAAGAAAGTTAAAATAACCCTAAAGATGTGCTCTTGCCTGAACCTGTTGTCACGCGCCTCACTTCCTGGAAACTAACCCCGCCTAGACTAGTTTGACCAATCAGAAGGGTGTATTTTAATTGACAAGTACAAGCATCCAATTGATTGGGAGTATTTGTTTGGGGTGGAGTAAAGAACTCTGGTAAAAGAATTTTCTAGAGAAATAAAAAAACACAAAACAGAAATAAAACAAATAAAAAATAAAGGTATAAAATGCTCTTTCAACTTCACATTATTCATTAAATTAATTTTATTTCACAGGCTTAACATTGCAGGTCATTTGAATAGCAAACATTTAAAATAGCTGATACAGGTTTTGTTTGCAGTTTCCATGGTAGCTTTACAGCTTTGCCCTGATATGCCCCATTAGGATAATATGGCCTAATGTCAAAAACTATCAAATTGAGTGAAGTGAACTTACTTTTTAAAATATTTTCTTAATATTTCCATATATTTTGATCTATCAGAAAAAGATTTGTCACAGGCACTTTTACATATAATGTGTTGTATTTTTCTAACATTCTTCGCTTTCATTCATTCATGCAGAAAGCTATTCTGTGAAACTTTTACAGTTGCATATGTCCCTGTTGTCACTTAACATATTTAGTAGTCATATATTATGTGACAACTAAATACATTGAATGCTCACTTCAATTTTCACTTAGTTTGACAATCTTTTTATTTACATTCTTTTTTTGTTTTTTTTTACCTCCAGTGACCTGACAACACAACTGACGCAGGCAAAACATCAAATATTTGCAATACAAGAATACCATAAGTAACCACTGATTTCACACATAGAACTCAAAAAAGCCTAAGATAGACTGGGCTGTTGCACTTCTACACTTTTAATTTTGATAATATTGACAAGAAGTTTGAATTTTTTTTTTTTAATTATTCACCTGCTCAACAGAGGAACATCAGAAAACATCTGCTGTTTAAAGGACAGAAGCTTTGCAAAAGGCAGAAAGTGAGAATTTTAGAGATTTGAGGTTAACCCTCAACAAGCAAGAGCAACCTGTTAAATATGAGCTTCATATTATAACATATTGCATACTCCAATCTCTCTGAACATTAAGTGTAGTTGTATGTCTTTTAATGTTTTTAAACATAATATATTTCTTACAAAAGACAGGCATTCAAGTTTCTAGACAAAGAAATGGAGTTCCAGCATGTTAGCTTAGCATATTACTCTGAAAAACGGCACAGATATTGGTCTGTCAACTGTTGAAAACAACTTTAACCACAGAATGAGGTGCTGACTTGTGATTAACACACTAAAGAGGTGCGTGTCTAATAAAGAATATCTATTGCACTGTTAGTACAATAAAGACAAGAAAGAGGATTTAAATTGTTTTTGTACAGAATACCATAAAAAATGAGAATAAATTAATGGTTGGCCATGATTAAAATTTTTTAGTTAATCCGAAAGTGGTGTAATTTTGATTCTTACTTATACTGATATCACTTTTAAATATCTGAAAAGATCTTCAACAAATTCTTCATCTCTTAAACTACTGACACTTTGATCATTAAAATGCCTCTAGCACAAATTAAATTAAGAAAACTAAGAATGTCACACATAAACAAAGAAAGCAATAATTCAAACGAATTAAAATCAACTCTATGAAGGCAAAAGCATGGTGAAATGTGTACTAACAAAACAAACAAAAAGCAAAGAAAAAACTGTGTATGGGTAAAGGACAAAATCAAACTGTAGAGCCTCAAGCTCTTCACAAACAAGCGGATGGTGAAGTGTCATAAAAAATTTAACAACTGTTTTACAGACGGAGTCCCAATTAGGTGATCCTTCAAATGCACAGATACAAATATTTACATTCATAAATATCTGCACGCAGAACCCTGAGTTCACTGTAGCCTTCACACAATTCCACCCTTCACATTTTTCTCCTTCCTGTCAAAGGAGCTCGGCTCAGCCAGACACTCCCGTGCAAGTAAAGTCGTCCTTCCAACACCCAGTGCGTGACCTGAAGGAGGCAACCGGGTTGTTCCGTACCACTGCTTCATGTCCTCGCCGAAGCATGTAGTAGTGGCACACCTGAAGAGTCCATCTCTGAGGGCAAGTAGGTTGATGGAGAACTTGAAGTGGGATCTATTAGACC
The DNA here is from genome assembly GCA_903067055.1 of Poeciliopsis paucimaculata. Taxonomy (NCBI): domain Eukaryota; kingdom Metazoa; phylum Chordata; class Actinopteri; order Cyprinodontiformes; family Poeciliidae; genus Poeciliopsis; species Poeciliopsis paucimaculata. Next base: position 18,801 of record CAEGAD010053486.1, read on the forward strand.
AGAACAAAAATAAAAACAACGCTGTCAACCTTAAGTAAATGTCAGTCTGTTTCATTCTGATTTACAGAATTAGAATTTGAGTATTGATCCACACTCCTGGGGAGTTGTGATGTTCTTGATCTGCATTTCAGAACATTAACCTTGTAATTAAGGTTTTAGCCAGGGACGGCTCAAGCCTTTTTGAGGTCCAAAGCAGATATTTTTATCTCCTGACCAACATGTCAACACCAGACGCTTTATCATTTCTAAGCATGTAACATACCAAATATCATTAGCATAATTTGTAATTAGCTTACATTATACCACTGTTATTATGGCTGCTGATTTTAACTTTATTGGAGTAACAAACTAAAGAAATTATTTGGAATTTGAAACGCAAAGAGGCATTTCAGTGTGTCATATTGTTTTAACTACTTGAAAGTAACCTCAGCTGACAAACAGTAAATATACAGTAAAAAAAATGGACTAGTTTGATATGTTATATTTCCCCAACAGAGGCAGCAGCCATCAACAGGAAGAGATTTACCATTATTTATGCAGCAGCTATAAAAACAATACGGAAATTGGTTTTACTTAAGTAATAGCATTTAGTTTGTATTGTTCAATGTTATATTTATTTCAGCATATATGTTTTTCTGTAATTATCGCTAGCTTGGTGCTCTTGGTCATTTAGCTCTGGATGATAACCAATACAAACTTAAAAACGTTGCTAAATGTTGAATGCACCATGAATATCCTACACAGACTCATTCCACATAAACATTTTCATGTTTTTTTTTCTCAGAAGAAGGCATTCTGTGTCTCTTTCTACTGACATTTTTAGCAAGGTTTTTGAAAGAACTCCTGAGCAATAAAATACACATTTGATCTTATTTTATTAAGATCAAATGTCCCTGGCTAAAATCTTAATTACAAGGTTAATGTTCTGAAATGCAGATCAAGAACATTAATAAAGCTGAATTACCAGCACCCAAGGCGAGCCCCCCAGCAGTTTGCCCTTTGTTCACTTTCTGTTTTACAGTGCATGCTTACAGTGCATCTGTGTAGTAAACAGCAGGAGCCTGCCAGGCATGACTCAGGTGTTTTATTACAGTGAAATTTTAAAGGCTAACACATTTTCTGCTGACAGAGAAGTCTGTAAAGTCACAAATCATTTAATGCTTCTTATGTGTGCCTGTGCATGCAAACTGTCCAGGCTGGTTTTGTTGTTGTAGTGTTTATATTAAAGCTACATGCAGCTTGCATTACCCTCTCTTACATTTAGTTAACACAGAAGAGGTCATGAAAGTTAACACTTTTTATTGTTTTAATCGGAATAGATTCATGATCAGTCATAAGTATGACAATAAGTTATACATTTATGTGAAATGCCTATAACTGTAAAATACTCTAAATGTGCAAAGTATTTGGTGTGCTGTTTTAGTCATTTTTAAAGCACATCCAAAATCATATTAGTTGGACCACAGTGATGTTCAGAGATTAAACAAATCGAAAAATATCATTCACTAAATCAGTAAGATAAGACTTGAGATGAAAAAAACAAACAAAAAAAACAGTCGTAAGTTAAAATTCTTTGGATCCTGAGTTGCTTTGTCATCAATTTATTTATCAATCAAATCAATGCAGTTTTTATCCAAATTATATCAATCAGTCTCTCCAGTTTCTTGAGAATTATTGTGGAAATTCACACAAAATCAACGAATTCCTGCACTTTTTTGCGCTAATACATCATTGGGAGTTTATTGCAGATTTTTCTCAAAAAGTGTCAAAAGCTTGTACTCAACAGCTGCCTCAGCCTTAGTTGATGTCAGGTTATAGCCCACGACCTGTATAAAAGGTCCCATTTACCCTCAGTAATAAGTGCAAATATCACAAATATTTCCAAATTAGTAACATAAACACTTTGATTTTTATTACAAAAAAAATCACAAAAAGTATAACAAAAATAATGGAAGGACTTAAAAGTTGTTAAATTATTTTTTTAAATGTAAGAATTTATTGATATTTTAACAGTTTCTGAACAAATTTTATCAACACGTTCTGGCACAACCGGCCCTTTAAGACCATTCATGATCTTGAATAGTTACAAAACGAAAATGAGTTTGAATCCCCTGCTTTAAGGGGCCTAGTCAAAGCAGTTGTGGTAATATGGGCCCAGGTGGGACAATCAGTCGGGAATCAGGCATCGGTGCCTTAACATCCACACACTCCTTCGTAACACTTGCAACACTACATATAGCGGTGGGCTGGTGCCTGTCTGGCATGTTGATGGGTCTAGAGGTGAGTCGCTCTCGTGTACTGCTGTGTGGTCTTGCTGTGGGTGGGTTTGTGCAGAAAATAGGCCACCACAGGGACCTGGTTCCAGGCTTGGCCTTCTCAGTGTGGCTGAGTCAGGGGTTCGGTGCCCTGTGACCCACCCTGTGCCTCACCCTGAGCACCCCCCTCTATTGTTTGGGGGGCGGGGCTCCTGTTCTTGCGTTTCACTGAAGATCTAGCTTTTTGAGAGTTGTGAATGTTGAGTTGGTGCCTAGTGTCTGTCTGAGGCAGCTGTGACCTTCCAGAGCCTTGTCCACTTACCCTTTGCAGCTCTTTGGGGTTAGTACCTCCCTTGTTACATTGAGCTTTTTTGTTTTAAATAGCATCTCATTGATACTTAAGTTGCTAACTTTAAGTGTTTCTGTAAGCAACATCTTCCTTATTGAAGAGTTTTCTCAACGGGGTCTGGTAAAGTGTGCTTACTTACACATCAAGCTGAGGATTATTAAATTCCAGTCTACACCTTCTCTTTTTCCCTCTAATAAATGCAAATATTGCAAATATTTAGGTATTAAAAATGAATAAAAGATAACGCTTACCTCCATTCTTCCTCCACATGTTTCTGGCAAACTTGTCAGTGGAAGTCAAGTCGGATATTTGGATGTTGGGATTTGACTTGTAGTCGTCTTGAGGAAAAGAAAACAAAACACTTTTCTCTGACACCAATCAGTATGACGCACATATTACAGGATAAAGGAGTGAAAACCGCCCAACTTACTGTTGTTACTTGAGGGAAAGGAGCCACTCCCAATCATGGTCTCGTGCCCACTGTCCGACATCGTCCTCTCCATCCTGGGAATCGGCGGCCGCTTCTTTGTGCTCTTCCGAGTGCTGATGCGGATGATGCCCCGCACCAACCGGCACTCCGCTTCCTGCTCGTCCATTTTGTGCTCCTCTGCCAGGGAGTTGATGAGTTGGTTGATGGCTTTGCTCTTCCTCAGAAACACAGAGTCCGAGGTGCACCTGGCCAGCTCTTCGATTTGATACTCAGAGTACAGCTCCAGTAGCTTCTTGGTGATCAGGGAGTCCACGTTCTCGTCGCCGTCCTCCCAGTCATAAAATGGCACAGAATCATGCAGGGAGGCAAACTCTGATGGGGTTTGAACAGGCAGTGGTGAATATGTTGAAGATTTGACGTCGTAATCTAAATCATCTTTCGGACCGGATACTCTGACTCCATTAATGCGAAAGTCTGACCATTCGGTGTCAGCCTCTTCTTTGTTATTGTCCGGGTTAACGCCTTGGAGGCTGATCTTTTCTGGCTCATCTGGGGAGCTCTCGTTCGGCGCCAAACGCGGCGCGTGGATGCAGCGCTGGCACACCTTATACAGTCCAAAGGTGATTACAGTGCACACGATGGTTTTACAGCTCTTTGGAGAAGAGCAGGGATTGCAACTCGATGCTGCAGATGAAGGCTCGGCTACACCAGGAACAAAGTCAATGGTCTCAGACTCGTTCCCATTAGCATCTTTAAGGCGGCCTTTGTGGACTGGCTTTGGCTGTGGGGTTGGCTGCCTATCCTCCACCGGGTCCACACACCGCTCCTCAGTGAAAGACACTTGCCTGGTGCTCCCCAGCCTCTCGTCGCACCTCAGACTGTCACTGGTGCCAGCAGACATGACTAACTAGCTGCAAGAATCCAACGAGAAAAGAAGCACAACAGAGGGGTTACACTAAATATGGTTATACAATATTATCCTTCTGTCAGGCAGAATATCAAATCCCGTTAAATCACTTGAGGGCATCTATCTTTAAAAAAAAAAAACGAATCCACTATTACAGGCAGGCAGGTAATGTGGCCCAACAGGTTTCATGGATGATGCACCTGGTGAGAGACAATCACCCATTCATACATCCGATTATCTGTGTGATGTCATGGAGTATTCCACAATGATAAACAACTCATTCAGTTTGGCCATTAATGAGGAGTGCGAAGTCAAGACCGCTGAGTAAGGCACAGATAAAGTAAAAACAAACATTAACTGAGCTGCATTAATAGTAATTATAGCCCTGGCATTAATAATAATCCTGACAATATTCATCATTTGTGTTATTATTATCATCTTTATTGCTATTATTATTATCATTGTCCCACTGCAATGCATTAAACTATGACTACTTGTGATAAAAGTAAAATTATTTTTTTTGATGATAATTTTGGTCTTGCTATTGTAGTAATATTCAAAAATTATATGTAGACACACCAACACACAAGCTACTGTTGGTAATAGTAACTTACCAACAGTAGCTACTACTACTATAAAATAACATTAGTGTTATTTTATAACACTACTGCAGTACTACTATCACTGTTAATAATAATATTAATAAAAAAAAAATGACTACAAGCCTCTACAGGCTTGTAATATGGAATAGCAATGACAATTACATTAATATTTTTATAATGTGGCTAATTGGTTTAATAATAATAGAATTAGAAGTAATTCTTGTCAGTAATATTAATAATTAGTATAGCTATTATTTCAAAAAGGTGGCAATATTAACAGTGAACACGTTATGTGTTATTGGTGATGTTAGCCTACATTAAATGATTTATAATAACAACAACAATAATATTAATAATAATAATGATACCAATACTACTGTCATTATGAATAACATAAGAAATTATAATAAAGTAACAATAATGCATTTTGACTTATTAATAAAATAAATAATCGGGTATCTACAACCAAATCAACAACAACAATAATAATAATTATTATTATTATTTTACTTTTTGTAGTGAGGTTAATTAGCATAATAATGACGTTAATAAGATTGAATAGTAAAGTTATGTAGTACAACTGGCATTAACTTAGATATGGCAACTTGGAATAATGTTAATTATGTTTAAAGATAAAAAAAATAAGGTTATTAAAATATGAATACTATAATATTCTGTCTGAATGATCCGGTATTCGGTCTCCAGTCTGTTCTCAGTGCTGACGTCCTCAACGACGACGACTGTTTACAGCTCTCAAAGCGACGTCGCTTTAATCTCGTCCACTCAACGAAAACGTTTCGCTGTTTTACGAATTTGCAGCCTAATTACTAATTCAGTTAACAACAGGTCAAGATGCTGGAGACATTCGCCCTCAGTCACCTTTTTTTTTTTTTTTTTTTTTTTAGCGTGTATCCATATTGTTTTCATGTTCATGGCGACTTGTCATTGCGTCTCTTCCTCCATTATAAACTTCTCACCTATAGCCAGAGTACGCTGCGTCCACAAGCCGACTCCCCCCAAAATCACGGCTTTCCCGGTGTCCTGCAAGTCGACATGTATGTTTTAATCCATCTGTGACAAGGAGTTGGCTCCAAAACACTGCAAAACGAAAGCTTAAGGAAAGTTTGGGGGAAATCCGTGTACCTGAGCGTCAAGGTACAGGAAGCGGACCAGGTAAGCCAAAACCGGAGTGAGGACTTCCGGTTAGAAGTGGCTTTAGAAAATAAAACTCAGGTAAAATGACAAAACTCTGTGGATTCTAATGCACAGGTAGCCGCTCGTGTACGCCTATACATATACAGATCTATAGATTTGCTGGAAATAAGCTTTTTTTTTTTTTTAACGACAAACATTAAGTTTCAGTGGCGCATCCTGCCATTCAAATTGATGCAAGTTTACTTTGAAACTCCATATTTGGACTGGCATTTCCGGAAAGCCGTAACAACATTCGGGGAGTTTATTATGCCGTTGATATACTTGGGCTGTACGGAGACATGTCGTGAAAAAAGAAACTGGCAACTTGGAATAAAAACGAAAAACAGATACATGCATTAAGAGATAAATACATAAATGAATGAACGGGACCATCAAATGGATTTGAAAGAAAAAGACGAAGAAGAAAAAAGTTGATAGATAACCTGTGATTGGACTAGATCAGGATCTTCTACAATGACAATATTTTAACGGCTCTTTATTTAAATATAATAAAGGCGGGTTTTCAGTTTTCTCCTGCAATATTTGCATTTAATTTCGACAAACAAATAACATCCTTTTTTCTTGTCATTAGGTTGGAATCAGTGCTTTTCTAAACGGAATTTTCTATCCCACAAAATTTGTTTTTATCAAGCCTCATTTTGCAAAATGTCGTTTTTATCATTTTTTTCCTTTAAATTCTAAAAATAAAAATAAAATGGTGGCTCCTTTTTGCAAAAGTAATGTGACAGTTGCAGCTCTAAATGACTCTAATTTGGTCAGGGAGCAGAAATGCCTCTCTATCCTGTAAAGGTTGACCCCTGAACCAGATTTTGATCAAGAAATCTACATATATGGCTGCTTTCTATATTCCTTTATACCTGGGAGCTCAGATCTGAGAAGGACCTCCTCAAACCAGTTCCAACTGCAAGCCTGAAAGGTTGCTAAGTGACCTGTGTAAATAGACTAAAGCCATTAACTCCACTATTGCTCTGATTTATTTACTTTAGCTTTAAAAGGTTTAGTACAGAAGCATTTTACTAGCAGAGCTAGGAAATAAATACAGCAGTATTTCTTAAAACAAGAAAGATTCCAGTTTTAAAATATCTTAGAATAATGAGGCATAAAACTGTACAATTTTAAAACTAGTTAAAAGCCATTATAATGTCGTTTAAACAACTGTTCGTAGCGCAGCAGAAGTTCACAGGTTATTTTAGGAACAAATGTCTAATTTTAGTGAGTTTTATATCTGCATCGGTTTCTGGAAGAGACTCCGTTCAATATTTAATTTGTTCTGTTCACTAGTGTTAAATAACAGATTGCTTTAAACTGAGATTAAATTAAACAAAGACGGACTCTACTTAGTTTATCAGGTGACTCATAATTATGCTGCAAAATACTGTATGTTAGCCCCTCTTATAGAAACAGAAACGCTTGCGCACGAAGAGTCGTATGGCGAAGCAGTTCTTTTAGAAGAGCCGAGCCACATGACATGGCTCTCGGAAATGAGCCGCAATTCTCATCGTTAAGCCATTAGGTTATATATAGATATATATATATATATATAAAGGTTTCGAGGTCTTACTGGAAAGAATTGAAAGCAACGTAGGTTTTTATGTTAAGTGTCATCTGTATACACAAGGACGTCGAGACCAAGAAGTGCTGCAGGTTCAAATGTGAGGGAAGCCGGGCAGGCAGCGAGCAGCGCGGATGTTGCTCGGTGATGTTCAGTAAGTCGGGACACAGCTGGATGACAGAACTGGCTGCGCTGCTGAGTGGAAGAGCTAAGCTAACGACGGGCAGTGGGATTATCGCTCTAGCTGGGGCTCAGTCTTCCTGCAAACGGAAAAGAGTCGTCCATGAAGCGGCATGGAGGTTAAAAGCGACATTATTCGCAGTCCGGAGTCACACGCTTATTTATTGACCACCCACAGAGAGGCATCACCAGCTTGTTCTATCCGTGGAATGACGACGCTCGTGACGGCCGTCCGCCTCAGCAGAGTGGTCGGGATCCGGTGATGTTGTCGCTCGGTGCCCGAATCGGGACAGAGCTCCCACTCTGTTTTAGAAACCATGAAAAGCCGTGAGTATCAGCAGATCGACCCGAAGGCGCTGCCTACACCCAGCCGGACCCCCCCGCCTCACCAACACCAGGCTGTCGGCGGTGACGGCAGGAAGGACCCGAGGACACCCAGGAGGAAGTGGGAAGTTTTCCCCGGGAAGAACCGCTTCTTCTGCGATGGACGGATTATGATGGCCCGTCAGAGCGGGGTCTTTCCCCTCACTCTGGGCCTTATCCTGGTCACGAGCGGTTTATTTTTTATATTTGAGTGAGTCGTGTTTTCCGCTCTGCTCCGTAGATTTAAAGCGACTGAAGTTTGGTCAAATTAATCTCGCGTCTAAAGAGCGCACATCATCATCATGATTTATTTTGTTTCAATAACAAACATTTAGTCAATTTAATTTTCCCTCCTAAAAAGAAGCATTCACGTGCCCTTTCCTGTGGTGACATCGCACGAGGAGTTATTTTGATCTATTTCGTGCAAAGTTTTAATCAAAGGTTGTTTTTTTGTTTGTTTTCCATGAAGCTGCAGGAAATTGTTGTATTCATAAGTAAAAATAAGTGAAAGCATGGCTTTCAGGGAGACTGAACAGTAATAAAACATGTTTTAGAAGATTGTTCAGAAAACTCGGGAAACAAAGAAAAATCTTGACAGGATGCAAATTTCACCAAACTGCAGACACTGTTTAATTGGTTCTGATCTGTCCTGTGTGTCATGGGTGTAAATCATCGGACATCGCTTTTGGCTTACAGGTTTAATATGAATTGTGAAATTCAGAAAATATTAGCAACATGTGGTGAAATGGATCGTTGTCCATACTGATAAAAAATGTGACATCGAATGATTAAAAAAAAATGTGTATTCCAGACTCACTTTTGCTGCAAGAAAAAAAAACATCCTGATGCCAGTGCCACAAAAAAAAAAAAAAAAAAAGGATATGCACTATATGCAAATAAGGGCGCTTGGCTACAGGGGGCGCCAAGACAATGACGTAAAAATATTTCTAGTCACATTTCCTGTATTTAACAGCTGTTTGTGCATGTGTACAAACAGCAATGATGTGATCAATAACAGAGGCCCATACCAATAATGTAATGTTCGCATACACCTTAAAATTCAAAGTTGTGTCCCTACTTGACGCAGTAAATTAGTGCCATTAGAATATGACACTAAGTCTCACACTCTCTCGAGTGTGAGACATGCGTTTCACACTCGAAGACAGACTTTTTCCTTTTTCCTGGGAATCTTATTTGGACTACATCAAACCTAAAATCTTCAGGGATTCGCTCAAGTTAATGTGAGCTCTTTGAGGTTTTCTATGAAGACATCTTGTCTTGGCAGTATCTCAATATCGTGTCTTGTCTAGTGAGTTCTGGGAATCTTTACACCAATAATCAAAAGTCACTCATCTTTCATAAGCCTGTCATGATAGACAATGAATTGATTAGCCAATTAATTTCATGTTAAATTAAAATAAGCTTGATAATTTCCATTCTGATGATTAATCGTTTTTGAAGGGCCGTTTTTGTTCAGAGACTTCATGATCCATTTTATTTATGCTTTCGGTTGTGTGTGGTTTTGATTTTGTTTTTATGCATTGTTTCTGGCTGCTGTGTTTTATTTTGGATATTTAAAATGTCTTCCAGTTTCAGTGTTAAATGCTCTTAACAAGATAAAAGTTTAGCGAATTTGCATTATTATGCCGTTATCAACATAACACGTGAAAAAGGTCTAAGAACAACAGAATTATTGTTTTTCGCAATAACTTCTGCAACGATTTATCAACAAGCAAAAATTGATATCACGACAGGCCTAATCGTACATTGTATTTATCCATCAGCTCATACGCCTCTTGTGATGTCATCAACCCAAACACATAGAAAGGAGAAAAATCTGTTTTTTCTTTAATGTGATTTTCCAAGACTTTTGACTTTGTCTATCCCACCAATCAAATTCTATAATTCATTATGTATTTATTGTGCATTTGTTAGTGAAAAAATACACCAAAGAACAACAGCTTTAAAGAAGAAGTCAGAAACCATCTCTTATGATTTACACTTTAAATTTTAAACCACTCCCACATGCCTGAAATATGAGAGGTCCTTCATTGTTTTCTACCAAAGTGACACTGCATCCAGAGATTACATACTTCCTGCTTCTTCCCTTCAAATGATGATGCTTCTCCTGGCTGCTACCGGTGTTGTAAAACAGCTCTAAGCAATTCAGTAACAAAAATAAAACCACAATCAATGACAAGCTGCTATCCTCTCTGTGACCACATGGTGGAAAGTGTGTTCTGTCTCACAGGGCTTCAGATGGTAATTAAAAGCCAGAGTTATTAAATGAGAGCAGATCGTCTGTAAGTCACAGTGCTGATCTTTTTCCAGCTCTGGTTAAAGTCAGTCTCTTTGTAATTCCTCCTCTTTCTCTCTCTCTCTCTCTGTGTGTGTGTGTCTGATTGTCACAGCTGCCCGTTCCTGGTCAAACACCTGACCAGATGTATACCTGCTATCGGTGGGGCCCTGTTTGTGTTCGTGCTCATCACGCTGCTCCAGACCAGTTTCATTGACCCTGGCATCCTGCCTCGAGCCACTCCAGAGGAGGCCGCAGACATAGAGAGGCAGATTGGTAAGAAACGACGTCTCTTGGGTCTTTAGCGGCCTCTTTACACACCGCCGCCTTTAGATGAACAGTTTATGCTGTTAAATTTGGAGGACGTTTGGCACAATGGCTTTTAAGTGGCTTCCTAAGGCGTCGTAAATGTCAAGTCAACTTCATATACAGCTGTTTAATTGCAATGTTAAATTATTCAGCCCTCTTCCGGTTTCTTTGCTCCATGCTCTTCACATGTGTTAGTAGTTCTCCAGTAGTTGTGTTTGTTGTCTAAAAAAACCCAAAGTTCTGTTCCTGTGCTCCTCGGAGACTCCTACACAGGACCAAAGTTTAGCCAGCAGTGACGTAACATGGCAGTCTTATTCAACTGTGCTACATTTGTTCAAGTTATTTTGAGACTACACCACAAGTGGGAAAGGTTTACTCTATTCATTACAAACTCAGTCCCTGGAGGGACAGAGTTTGTGGCACCTTTTTACAAAAATTATGGTCAAAGTTGCAATTTTTTAAATACTTTATTTTTGCCTTAAGATGGTCTGACAAAAGAGTGAAAACTGTTATACTCCTTCCCTTCCCCAAAAAAGACAGAATTTTGCCATGGTTAATGTTAAAAGTGCAAATACCGTTTACAAGTTCTTGAAATAGAAATGGCGTCTTCGACAGGTAAAATCATGTTCCGAAGAAGGGTCAAAGTGCAAAGGAAGAATTCCATTCAGGTTAACATGAACCGCTTACGGGATAGAAGCAAATCAAGCAGAACATATCATTATGGTTTTTGCAAAAGATAAAAAGGATAAATATCACCATATTAAATAGTACCATTTTAGCATCACACATGCTTTCATCTTGCAGGTTCGGTTTTCAAAAGAGTCATGAAACAAGGAGTTAAATTAGGGCTCAGGGGAATGGTTAATCCCCTGAGCCAAGATTGGTCTGACCAATCTCTTCTGTGATTGGTCAGAAAAGAAGGGAAAACAGAAAACATGAAGGGGATTGGTCGGATGTGCAGAAAAGTTGCAACGACTGGTGAAAATTGCGAGTCCACAAAAGATTTGTCAATGCTGAATGAATTTTGCAACATTGCAGCTTCCAGAAGGACCGGATAGTGCCAATTCACAACTATGGTAAAGTCAAGGCACTTTACAAGTAACAAATAAGAAAAGTCCAGTTGTATAAAGTTCTTTGCAAAAGTATTCACCAATACAAGCATGAGCTGTTTTTCATTACGGTCATTTTTTAGAACCGACTTCACTGGAGTTCCAAGCGACCCGAGTCTGACCAGAAACACGACGTCACGAGACCATCATCCACTTAATGGAAAATGTTAATTACAGCATAAAATATCTGTCTTTTCGTCATCAAGCTTTATAATAAGCAGAACCACGTCTGACTTTGACACAATCAAATCAGCTTTTATTTGTTTACCAAACTTGGCTGAGTATATCAAGCTTTTTGAAAGAAAGTGACTCAAATCCTGTTTTTATCACTGAGAATAAATTTGTCCAATCAAGCACCAAAACAACTTGAAAACTAGATGTTTTTCTTGTAATAAAGGGCAAAAACATTTTTTTAGGTTTTGGATCTATGGTGAATAACATTTCTTACAAAAAATTAAAAGAAACAACAACAACAAACAAACATAATCAGTCAACTTTATTTGCTTGATTTTAATTTTTGTACTATTCGGGTGTCGATTTTGGCCCATGTGACAGAAAGTCTGGACACCCTGTTCTAGAGGACAAGAACCATGAGGTGACAAGAGCTCTAACTTTTTGTATCTATATCAGTACTTATGCCCAGGAAGATGTCTGATGTCTGTGCAAGGGCATCTGATGTGAGTTGGGGCATCAAAGAGAATCATGATAAAAAAAAAAAAGCAATGCCTCTCTCCATAGATGACACGGGGAACACCAGCTATCGGCCTCCGCCGCGCACCAAGGAGGTCCTCATCAACCAGCAGGTGATCAAGCTCAAGTACTGCTTCACCTGCAAGATGTTCCGGCCTCCTCGCACGTCCCACTGCAGCCTGTGTGACAACTGTGTGGGTGAGCTATGGATACGCTCACTGGATGCCAATAATGAAAGAGGGTTCACAGTGTTGGAGTGAGCACCGCTCCACATGTTCCGTTAACAGAGAGCATGTTCTGGAAGGTTGATGTGGGCTGCTCTTGTACTCTTCCAGTCAAATCTCATCAAATTTTCCTGAACTCGCAGAGCGTTTCGACCATCACTGTCCTTGGGTGGGGAACTGTGTCGGGAAGCGCAACTACCGGTTCTTCTACACCTTCATCGTGTCCCTGTCTTTCCTGACGGCGTTCATCTTCGGTTGTGTGACCACACATCTGGCTTTGAGTAAGTGACTTTTTCGTTCTTCGGCCATCTTGAATCCCATGTACACCACCTGAGTGGAGGACTCTCTGGTCTCACATTGGCACCAAATGACATGATTCACTTTCCAACATACCGTAGATCATTTTTACCTAGAATGGGGAAGATGTGAATCCTGGTGCTTATGGCACCAGGATTCCAGGTACAAAGTGGCGTTTGATAGCACAATCAAGTAACTGTTACCTTCAGTTGTTATAAAAAAGGCTTTATATTTCAGTCATTATGAGAAAAGAAATATGACTTTGTAATTTGAGAATTGAGGCTCTGTCTCTTTAAGAACACCCTACTCCTTTTAACCCTTCAATTTCAGCTCATCATCACAACAAGCTTCTCATTAACAACAGCTCTCAGGAGCTAAAATGAACCCTGTCAGAATTTTAATGTACCGCTCCAATTTCTTGAAAACGTAGCACCTTCTAAGCATTGCAAATGCAACTAAAAGACATCCTGCAGTCACATGGGCCATCTTTGAAAAGCTAACATTGTTTGGGATACAAACACCCATTGATGCCATTAATAGTTTCATTAATGTTCCTGATTTATCTCATGTCGCCCTCATTAAATAAAGTTTTACCACCATTTTAGTTAATTAAAAGTGAATTACTTCTGGCAGTTTACAGTTCTAGTCGTGAACACATGGTAAGAGCAGTAGGCAGTGAAGAGACGAGTTCAAAGCAGGGATGGATTACTGAACTTACCAGGGCTCCAGGAGCTCAGGGGCCCCCAAAGCCTTGGGCTCCGCCCAAAGAATCTACTGTAATTCAGGCTCATGTTAGGCTTGTTCATGTCCTGTCTGAATGTTGTCTGTTTGCATTCTCACAATTCACCAGAATCTTAACATTTAAGGGGATTTTTTTTCAACATTTTCTCCCGGGGTTTATGCTTAGACCGCCTGTTGGCAGTATGCTATACACAAAAAACATCTGGGCCCAGGGGCCCGCAAACCCAGAAACCACCCGAGGGTTAAAAGAGTTATTTTTATATACTATTCTGTGTTATGTGTTAAAAGTGCGTTGCCTCCTGGGCATGGAAACGAGTTCAGGCTCAGGACTATTTTCCACTATCAGGTCTGTGAATACAATAGTTTGTGCTTTTTGTTTTAGGGGCCAAAGGAGGAAAAGGCCTGATGTTTGCCCTTCAGGAGAGTCCTGGCAGATATCCTTTCATGGGCTTTCATTTTCCCTGCCATCTGTTTCATGCTGAGTAAACTGATGATAAGCCTTCTGGAGAAGGCTGTATAAAATCTTCTGTTTCCTACGTTCGGGTGGTTTCATCTTTTATGACTCAGAATCTGACACAATGTTAACTCATGACCAACTTCAATAAGTAAATCAGTTACGGCATCTATAGTGCGAGTAACATTTGTTCTTTTTTCTGAACGTTGTGCTGTAATACACCATGTACCAAAGTAAAAGAAACTCCTCAGTGGAATCATTTGAACCTCCTGTGATGTTTTCCTTGACCCACTCGTTTACTGCGGTGGAGTTGGCTATATGCTTCTTCTCAGTCTGGTCTATCTTGGGCCTCTCGGGCTTCCATACCTACCTTGTTGCTTCCAATCTGACCACCAATGAAGACGTAAGTACACTAAATATCAGAGTATGTGCTACTGCTCAATGTGATGGGATGAAAGTTGGACAAGTGCAAAGTAAATATAACAAAAATAATAACAAATGTAAGACTGTGGTTGCTGCGCATTTGATTTGAGTGTTTTTCAAGTTTGGATAAATAGGAAAAGATTTTTGCATTTCCATTTGTTTTGCCATATCGCTTTGATCTAAATTGTCACCATGCTTACTTTCTTTACTCCTCTGTTTGTCATGCCCTGAATTTCCTTCATTCTTTGTTTCTTTCATCCCTCCCTTGTGGCCAACCTGTCTTACCTTCCTTTCTCATGTCCTTCTTTTTCCTGTTTTCTGCACTACACCCAGTGGTGGAGAAAGTACTCAAAAAATGTACGAAAGTACAAGTACAAATACACAGACAAAAATGTACTCTAGTAAAAGTAAAAGTACAACATTAACATTTTTATTTGAGTAAAAAAATGTACTGGCTTTTAAAAATACTTAAGTATTAAAAGTAAAAGTACTTGCTGAATGCATTACCTAATCGCTAATACAATACCATTAAGTGTACCTATTGTATTTAATTTTAATAAATCAGAAATGTGCCATTTTAATGAGCAATACCACAGATAAAGCATGTTTTTATCGTGTTTACTTTCTGTGACAGTTTAGACTTAGATATGTGATTCTATGCATCATTATTTCAGGGATGGAAACATCTTGTCTCCTGTCCTAACATAGCATGAACTTCAGCACCCTGCGCTACATGACACAATAAAATGAAGTGCACCTTTCAAAATTGCTTCTCAAATTGAGCTGAAAAATCCACATTCCCATAAAAACACCTAGATAAGTGTTTTAAGTATTATCAAATACTTAGAGCTGAAATAAATGTAACCAGTATCATTATCAATTCAAACTCTTCTTCATTCTGCTTTGCTTCCATCTTTGTGCCACAATCCGTGGAGGTCTCCTGCTATCCCTAAAAAATAACGCCCTGGGCGGTTGCCCATATCGCCCATGTCAGAAACCACAACTGTCTGCACCATTAAACACAGCAATTAAGATTAACAGTAAGCAACACTCAATGAAAGTGTCCATTATTAAATCTACTTAAGTAAAGTACTGAAGTCCAGGCCCACCACTGACTACAGCCAATCCTTTCTTCTTCTCTTTTCCCATCATTCACTAACATTGTCTGTTATTGTTTTCTTTCCTTTTGACTTTAATTTTTCATTCTATTCCTTTTATTCCTCTGCTTTTTGGTTTCTGCATTTACTTGAAGGTTTTAATTTTTTACATGTTAGTAAATCGACAGAAGGGTGGGTAACGAGCGAGGGGATGAAGGCTGGGACTCGAACCTGTGACATCCACATCGTGGACTAAAGCCTCCGTACGTGGGTTGTGCTGAACCCCTGCTCCAGTGCTGAACCCCTGCTCCACTGCTGAACCCCTGCTCCACTGCAGCACCCCTTCTTGTATCATTCTCCGGAACCTTCCTTGCTGTCTGTCAGTCACTGGCTTTTGCAGTTTTCCAAGTATAGACATAAAATCCTAGGGAACAGGACTTCCACAGCCTGTGATCTCTACACCGGGTGGATATATTTTTGGTAGCAGAGATGCCAAAAGCTCATACAGCTCCCACAGATGTGGGATGTGAAATTGTGGGTGTAGTTGTTACGTAATGGAAACCATTACAATATTTGCTGAAAATAAATGACTAGTGTGTAACCATGTATTTTTATTTATTTATTTATTTTTTCAGATCAAAGGCTCCTGGTCGGGGAAGAGTGGAGAAGCTGTCACCAACCCATACAGTCATAAAAACATTTTTATTAACTGTTGTTCAGTTCTCTGTGCGCCCATGCCACCCAGGTCAGTCTCTAAAACTTCAAAGATTGTTGAACAGACATTATTTGAAGCAGGATTTGCTAATTAGTATTTTTTGGAGACGTTAAAAAAAAACTTCTCTAAGTTTTATAGTTTTCATTTGGTCATTTAGTGGATTGCTGTTTGCAGCTTGAGCTGTCAGCCAGCAAATTAAATGTATTTCTATAGACATCACAGTGTGGTTGAGCAATCCCCACGTCTGCATAGCATAAAATGAGGTAAGATTAAGTTATTTTAGATAAGTAGTGTGGCATTAGCTCGATCTTTAATTATTTGGTGTTTAATTCTTCAAACAATGAGGGCTTTTTCAATTATTTTAGTCTCTTGAGAGCCACAGCTTGCCGAATCAACAGTGACTTCAATGGTCCCTTAATAAGCCAATCATTTTCATATTACATTATTACTCTGGCATTTGGCAAATAAAAAATTGTTTTGATGAACCTTACTGACCTAAAAAAAGGGCAAAGTTAAGTCTGATAAAATGTCAGACAAGGAGAATAAAAAAGTTTCATACAGTGTACGAAAACATCTGGTTTCAAATCTTCCCGTTCGAAACGTTTTTCTTTGTTCCGTACACATTTTCACCAGAGTGTATTCCTTACTAAGAATACCCATGATTCAAGAGGTTTATTCTAAATAGGAAAATGCAGTTAACCCTAATTAGTTTCTTCTTTCTCTCTGGTTTTAAAGCTTGATCGACAGACGAGGCTTCCTGCCCGCGGATGAGCCAGCCAGGACGGGCGGCAGGGACTTGGAGCTACCCAGTCCAAACACTAAAAGCGATATAAACGTGGTAGGAGGATCATTCCATCTGGTCCTTGACTTGCAGGAATCCTCCGCTGACTTTTCCCTGCTCCCGAATCAAACCAAAACTGCAGCCCTGCCTGCGTGAAGCCTTGCTGCCTGCTGTAGTCCCAAAGCGGTCTCTGTCTGCCTGTCTGTCTTCCAGTGTCCCGTGGAGGTTCCTCTCCTCTGTGCTGTAGTCAAACTGCTGTCACTAGTCAATATTCACCGTGGTTTCAACTGGATGTGGGCTTGACGTTTCTCCACAGTCTTATTATCAACGACAGCTACACGTATTTAAGCCAGACTTACGTCATAGAAAGGCACTGTTTGCCATTTAGTAAATGCACAGAAGTTGCTGGACTTCATTGTTCCTGATGGTTGTTTAAAATCCTTCTGTAGCTGGGTTTCCATTACAAATGGTTGTAAAACTTTGTCAGTATACTGCTAATGTAGAAAAAACACAATTCTGCAATTGCAGGCTTTTACATTTATGAAGAAACGCAATTAAGATCACACAGGAATAAGTTTGTTCACGTGATGTCACTGAAAAACGTGCTGTGACATCAGTTGTGTTTGAGTGAACGTACTGTCCTTTGCAGAAGTACTCACATCCCCGAGGCATTTTCACATTTCTTTGTGCTACAATACAACCACAAATAATGTATTTCATTGGGAATTTGTATGATAAACCAACACCACAGAAAACATGTAAAGTGGAAGGGAAAAAACAACAACCTGGTTTTCAACTTTTTTACAAATACAAAAAGTTCACTCTCTTATTTTGATGTTCTTAAATAAAATCTAGCGCAATTATTTCAACATTTGCGTTATTAGATTATGCAGTAGAGGTGTGTGATACAGCATATTTTCGTATTAATCCGATATCAAGTGAATACAGTGTCATTGATATCAATACCAATAACTTTTACTTAAGCTTGATATGACATCAGACCGATATTTTACATCACAACCTTTATATTAGGTTTAGTCCCCATTTTGTTTGTACTCCACCTTTATAAGTGAGTCCCCAGACCTGTCACATTCCTTCTATGCTCCCCTCCCCGTTCCATTGGTCTTTCCTCACCGTTCAGACTAAACATTTCCACCTTGCAGCTGATCTTCGGTCCACACCCGGTTTGTGTGTCTTCAGCTGCGCCCCAACTCACTGTCGTGTCTGTGGTGTGTCTCTGTGCCTGCATCCCATTTCCATCGTAGGAGGAGTCGTGTCTGGACTTTGCAGTGTCCTGCGCTGGCTAATAAGCTGCTTTTAGAGCAGAAATGACGAGACTTGAGCATGGTAAGCATGTTCGGACAAAGGGAGGGGAAGCATGTTGATCCGGTACCTGTTGCTGTCTCTCTGTTTTTCCCCGGCTGCCCTGCATGCTAATCCATCAGCACTGCTTTGATCCATGAATAGGAGCGTGAATCTTCAGCATTTTACATGTTGCACTGTAAAAGTGTTTGCCCCTTCACAGGGTTCTTCTGTTTTGCTCTTTTGCTACGCTGACAAAATTTTAACTATCAGACAACATTGGACAAATGAAACCAAAATTGAGCTTTTTGGCCTAGTCAAAAGCCTAATTTTGTCTCAAAGTTTCTGCCTCCATGTGCATGTAGATACACTCCCAACCACCAAGCTCTACCCAGGTGACAAGATGCAGCACACTTCTCATTAGGAGACAGTCTTGGACCTTGCTGGACGCTCTTGGACATCCTTAAGTCATCTTACCTGCATAAGAACCCTTCACCTTGATTTTCTGTACACTCATTTTGACATTCTGGCACACTTTCTTTGAGACAACCGATACCAATGCAAGAAGACCGTGCATTGGTCAGGCTTTCCATCTTTTCGTCCATCTGTCCCCCAGCCCCTCTTGCACACTCACTTATACGATATGAGGTCGGGTTGTAGATGTAGCAGACTAAGCAGAGAGACCCAGACTTTCCTCTCTCCAGTCATTTGGTCCAGCTCCTTCATGCCAGCTGAGAAACATAGTCTCTCCAGAGTGTCCTGGGTCTTCCTTTGGGTCTCCTCGAGGTGGGTTGTGCCCACCTGAAGGAGACCCAGGTGGGCTCTTGGACTCCTTCTATAGGGATGGAGTCCAAGAGGTGTCCTAACCAGATGCCCAAACCACCTCCACTAGCTCCTCTCGATGTAGAGAAGCAGTGGCTCGACTCTGTGTCCCTCCAGGATGTTCAAGCTTCTCACCCGTTATTAAGCTGGTGACCATAGATGAGCGCAGGCAGTCAACCGCTGATTTGCCTTTTTACTATACTCTCTTTTCACCACGACAAGCTGGTATAATACCCATATCACTGCAGAGGCAGTGGCAATCTACCTTTCAATCTTCCGCTCCATTTTTTCCTTCTTTCGTGAACAAGAACACAAGATACTTAAACTTCTTCACTTGAGGCAGGACGTTTTCCCTGAACTGCTGAAGGTAATCTACCCTTTTCCGGCCCAAGACCATGACCATTCTGTCCGTAAAAGCTATGAAGAGAATCAGTGACAAAGGGCAACTTTAGTCCAACTCTCACCAGAAACAAACCAGACTTGCAGTGTGGACCAAGTTCTGACACTAGTCTTAATTTTAATAATTGCCCGTATTAAAATTAGGCCTTTCTTTAATGCAAACTAATTTATTGCTATATTGTTTGTCCTTTAAGTTTTGCTGGCTTTTGCCTTCATTCTTAACTTTTGTTTCCATCCCCCTCCACAGTGCGTACAGGGACCAAAAGGTTTGCTGGAGTCAGCGGCTCTCACTCCTCTTCTGGCCACCTCGTGTCCTCAGGGGAAACCTCAGACAGCTCTTCCTTACCCAGAAAGCATCTCGGCTCTGAACTCTGACCCCTCCCTGGAGCTCTCCCGGAGATGCGGCGGCACCCACCACAATTCCAAGACCTATGGGAGCACCTCTCCTCCACTTCCCACCAAAGGTCGCTTGCACAAGCACAAACGAGCCTCTTCACATACTCCCAGGCCCACCTTTGACGACCATGTTACCCCTTCCTCCCATGACGAGAATCATCGCTCCGCCGCCAGGGGCCTCCGAGGAGCCAAGTTTGCCACACTGCAGTGAATGACTCCGGTTATATATGGGTTCAGAAAGCACATTATACATTTAAGCTTTAAGATGTCACAA
The DNA here is from genome assembly GCA_903067055.1 of Poeciliopsis paucimaculata. Taxonomy (NCBI): domain Eukaryota; kingdom Metazoa; phylum Chordata; class Actinopteri; order Cyprinodontiformes; family Poeciliidae; genus Poeciliopsis; species Poeciliopsis paucimaculata. The sequence continues at coordinate 38,983 of CAEGAD010053486.1, forward strand.
GAACAGAAATGGAGGCATGTCTGGGGTCTTAATAGCTCTTAGGTTAAGACAGCGCTTCTCAATTCCAGTCCTCAGGCCCCCCTGCTCTGCATGTTTTAGATGTACCTCTATTCCAGAACAGCTGATTCAAATGATTGCATGATTATCAAGTGCTACAGAAGCCTGTTAATCACTCACATATTCAATCCAGGTGTGTGGCATAAGGGAAACATCTAAAACATGTATGGCAGGGGGGCGTGAGGACCGGAATTGAGAACCACTGGGTTAAGATGACTTACAAGTAAGCTGCATATCTAGTAGAAGGGTTGTTCTGTGTGTGGGTATTTTCAAGGCGTTGCTCAGAGGAGTGACTGAACCTGTTTTGACCTTTGCCCCTTTCTAGGACCAACAAACGTGGATTCATTCTAAATGAATGCAACAAGAGTTATCTACTGCCAGTAAGAAATGAACTGCTTACAGCCTTTTAAGTGAACCTCACTTCAAAATGCCTCCACCGTTATGGCAAGCCGTTTTAACATAAAATCTGTTTGATTCCAGATATTCGAAATTCTTTTTATGACCAGACATATCTTTAAATCATATCGCTAATTATCTTCTTTTTTTTTTTATTTTTTTAGATGAAATACCTTTTTGAGGCATCTCTAATTACATTCTGATGAGTTTATATGACAGTAGATTTACAATTAATTTGTAAAGGAGCTTTAATTCAAGGTAACTAAAAGCGATCTTTTTAATTGATTAACATTTTAAACATATATTTCAGACATGAACAATTAAATTATTGCTAGTCCAAAAATAAATTTAAAGTTGTCTCATTTTTTCTCCTGACCAGTTATAATTGTAATTAAAGATATTTTGAATGACAACATAAATCCAGATATCTTAAATGTAGTTTTACATATGTAGATTTGACTAGTGCAATTTAAATTCCAGATGTTTTGAAAGCAAATAATAAGACAAAAATACATTTGAAATATCTACAACCTTAAATTTGGTTATTTAAAATTCCTTTTAAGATGGTTCCAAATGAATCAGATGTCTTTAATTGGACAGCTTTTCTAATTCAGATATCTTGAATTAGCATCTTTTTTCCAGTCAAAATGAAAATGATTTATGTAGCATTTTGACATTAGAATAATTCAATAAAAAATAAAATATTGACAGAGGCACATTTTTCTTTTCAAAGCCATCTTTAAGTGCATTGTGTTACTTAGGGGAGAATATAGAAAATTATTTGCAGATTTCTGAAGCAGTCTTCAAGTTAACAATTTTTCTTTTGTGTTTTCTGCATATCCTGTAAATATTTCTGAACTGAACTGAATGCCACTGAACCCTTGCTATGTTATGGTATTTTCTGCCAATTTTGTGCAAGAAACCCAAAATTCTGCAGGCACCTTTTTGGACAGCTCAATGGCACCACAGGGGGGATTTCTAGATTAATCTAAAGGTCTTAATCTAAAAATGTAATTCTGGCTCGTCATAATTACGTTACAGCTACCTTACGGATATCTGACCTTTCAAATGATGAATCCAGTGAAGACATTTGAGATTTTGTGAAAGTTATTTTGACTCGTCAAACCAAAATTAAAGATATCTTGAAATATTGTTCTTATTAGGCAGATGTCTTAAATTGGGGATAATTAAAATGTAGTTGTGTGTAGTCAAAAGACATTATTAGACATGTGGGGTGTAATTACTGATAGTTAGACAAACCTGATTTTGTGCTATAGAACCAAACCTTCCATAGAGTGTCATTTTCTTTGGGTTCCAACTTATATGGTAACTGATGGTAGCTGAATTGGAAATTAGCTTGGAATTGTTCTGATTTTTTTCCTTCGTTTTCAGGTTTTATGTTGACCACCATTAATCCCCTCGTACCTATGATAAACATCCAGCTGGCTTATAGAGGTCTGCGAGTCAGAATAATGTCAGTCATAGTTCATTTTGATGCTACCTGGCTGTTTTGTTGAAAATTGTGAATATAGCACGATGTGAGTTTTTTGTGGATTTTCCCTTTAAGCTTGCTGGGTTAGATGTGTCTTCTCAGCTGTACTGGTGTGTACCCCTTCAGTGCTACACAAATGACAGAGAATGCAACTGCATGGTCATAACCAAACTTGTGTTTTATTGTTTAAGAACGTCTTTATTTACATCTCTTAAAACATGAAGGCACCTTTTAAATAGAGCCAAAGCTGTTCAGACCCATCAATTTGTAATCATTCCCTCTTTTACAAATACCTGCTTGCACTTTCAACTCTGGTTTATCAACAACAAAACTTGTTCCTGTCCTTTTTTATCTCTTAAGTAATTTGATTTTTGTGTCTTTTAACAGATCTCTTTTACGTTTTCCTGGAGAAATTGGTTCTCAGGTCGCAAAATTGGACTGTTGCTCTCTTGAAAAGCAAGTTTTATGCGATACTGTACGATGGCAATAGCTGCACAAAAATGCAATGACCCCATTAGTCATGTTAGCACAATAAGCTGTTGAGAGACACATGCATGAACTTCTCTCTTCGTCTGTGTTGAAAACCCAACTCAGCACCTACAGTGTGAATGAAAGCAATGCATTCAGAAGTAGAAATGTAATGTCTCCTTTTTGTATGAACTGTGGGCTTATTTAAGCCAATGTTCCTCTTCCAATAAAAGCAAGGAAAGCAAACTTCAGTTCAATGAATCTGCCTTTTATATTAGCAGAGTACTACATTTTTACCACCAGATGGCAGCAGTAAGCCAACCCTGTAAGGGAACAGGCATGGTACTTTGTAGAGGGTTATGGCATTTAAACCTCTGGGCATCCAGATGTTTGAACCTTTCTGTTTGATTTTTAAAATAAAATAGATCATTGTTTTTATTGACACAAGCGAACATAATTTAACTCTCCTGTTTCAGGAGAGTCTTAACAAAACACTGTCTGGAGTTCCAACTGTACCCAGATATAAAAGCCTATATTACTGGTGCCCTACATTTTTGTAATTTTCCCTGACAACACTCCTCTCTCCACTCCCATGTCCCAAACACACACATATGATGTGCCTCTTTCAGTGTGAACGCGCTGCACGCATAGCAGGCAGTTTGACAGAGGTGCGCTGTGTGCCCCACTTCTCTCCTGTCCTCCTCTGTTTGACAGGAGGACACCCATCAATCTGGTGATGGGTGGCTAACCATCCAGGTACCAAACCAAACGCCTCCTAAACCTCAGAAGCAATAGCCAAGACTTTACTGGGCTCAATTCTGTGTGCAAGCTGCGCAACTAATCAGCGGCATACCATTCCTGACTACATCCTTCCACGACTGCCAACAGCTGCCAGAACAATGTTTAAAATGTAGTTTTTAGATTAAATCAGAAGAAAATACCTAGTCACCCGCGTCTGACCTATTAAGCCCTCGCTACGCCTCTAGATTAAGGTTCCTCAGCTTCCAGTAACAGCTGCAGTTCAGCTGTTCCTGGATTGCCTTCCCCATCTCCAGGGTTCCTGAGCTCCATGGCGGGTCCTCAGATCCTAGGCTACACCTGGAAACCTACTCTGGCCTTCAAGATTCCTCAGTTGTCAACATAATCTCCAGTCTTGGATCAACAAAGTATTAAGTAAAGGGTGTGAATACTTATGTCAAAGTATTCACACCTCCCTAAGCAGTTTCCAGGCTTAGGGAGCCTGGAAACCACGGCAATTTTTAATACATTTCCAAAAATCTTTTCACCCTGTCATAGTAACAGGGTATTTATGTGTAGAACTTAGTAGAAAGATTGTTTTACTACATTTTGGAATAAAGCTGTATTGTAACAAAATGTGGAAAGAAAAAAAAAAAGAAGTGCTGTGAATCCTTTCCAGATGCACCGCATATAGTTAAAGCATAGTTTGTTTGGAGTTATTCAGAAACTGCAAGATTTGTACACACAACTCTCTTCTGGGTTTTGGTCGGAAAAAAGGAAAAACACATTCAACAACAAATACCTTGTTGATGAGGTCAGAGGTCAGAAAACAGTGTGCTGTTGTCAGGGAGGATCCCTCCTCTCCCCCTAATAAGTGGGACATTTGTCTAGTTGGGCTTCAGGTTGAAACTTTTCATCACCATATATTTAGTGTTCATTCTCTGGCACTGATAACATGTAATCAATGTGACTTACACTCATTTTGAATCAGAGGCACTGAGCACTCGGGTTTTTTGGAACATCAAAGGTAAATTTACAGACGGGTTGAAACATTTCCAGTCTCAACAGACGATACTCGACGGACATAGATTTTAATGTCTTTACTTTGTCTAGCTGGTGTCTTTTTAGCTCCTACAGAGATCAAAATTTAAAACATAGATCACAATTCAAACATTGATCACAAATAACCAAAGAGAGAAGAGTTGTGAGCTCCGGCTCACTGAGTCTAAACGGGAAATACGTCTAAAAGCCTCGTTTTTCTCTGAGTTAACCCGAGGCAACAGGTTGACTGTGTTGATGCCACAGCTCATTGGTGGAGGTTGGGGGTGTGGAGGGTTCAGTTTACAACATTCAACACTGAATTGTGACAAAAAGCTTTTTGGGTGTCCTTTCGATCCATCGTGTAAAACCTTAACACCTACGAGGAAACGAAAAGTTGGCAGAGCAAAACTCGTCTCTGGCAGAACCTTTCACGGTGACTGCACAATGAATCTTACGATCACTTGAAAATGAGCAAGAGTGTAAATGCTGAGCGTGATGGAACTGCAACAGCATCGTGAGAAACATTCTATTGTCCTGTAATGTGTATTCCTGTGCGAACGCTCCAGGCCGATACCTTCCTGGAAGAGCCTTACAGCTATTCTGCTTTGTCATCTGAAGAACATTTTGTTTTGTAATGTGGTGTAACATTCTCACATTTCAGTAAGTGATGGTGAAGGTATTATTGGGTCGCTAAAGAGCATTGAAACTGGAGATACTGGTTCTTTTCCTTCACTTCGGGTCTCTGGTGACTTTTTTTTATCCCATAACAAAGAATTCCCTAGATTGTTTCTCAGACAATCTTTGGTATTAATAACCATAACCTTTATACACTGTAACAGGTTTGCTGACTTTTGAGGGTTTTGAGTTGCTGTGAGGATTGTTCTCGGGTTAAATGGTGCGCATTTAACCCAAAATACAACTTCGTTCATGTATTTATTATTTCATACCATCTTAGTCACAAGGTCTTAGAAGTGCACATGTGTCATTATTATCCTTTATATATTATTATCCCTTTTCATCATGGACTGTGATGTCCCTATTGATCGTTTTATGGACTATTTCATGTTTATAGTTTTGCTTTGTGAGCACTAAACAACCCGTTCTTGTCCACCCTAACTTGAGTTATTTGAATTCCAATTTCTTTCTAATTTCCTCCAAACTAAATCTGGTTTTATTACATTCACAGTTCTTTGAACTATGGCATCATTGCATCATTCTTGTTCTATATTTTTATTGTTTTATTTTTTGAGCAGTTTATTAGTTTTATATTTCTTTCATCTTTTACTTTGTAGCTCACTTGGGTGTTTGGGTCACTTGAGTTAGCTTAGTGAGTTTGTTGATTAAAGTAAACCGTAAGGCTGAATTGTTAACCTTGGAGAGATGTTGTGTTTATAACTGAACGTTAACTGAACGTTTTGGTTATGATTTGTCTGATAATGTGGCGGTACTCTGACTAGGTCAGATGGGTTTAACGCCAGTGGATCAGTGGGGGAACCTGTTCTGCTCAGCAGTGTTAGAATCATGGCAGCAAACTGACCAGAACCAGCAAAAGGGGGAAAAAAACTCCAACAAAGACTGCAGTTTTTTTTTTTTTTTCTAAACAAACTAAGTAAGTTCCATAATGTTGCATGTTGGATGCATCTAATGTTAGCGTCATGATGGTTAGTCTAGTTAAACTTGTGTCGACTAGATTTACTTGAATGACTTTCATGGGTAATTTTACTTTTGCCTGAGTAATATTATTATGAAGCGTTGCAGCTTTTGCTTGAGTAAAATTTCTGGACACTTTATCCAGTATAATGAAGAAAAATAAACATGTTTTAACCAAAAACCAAATGAGACAGAGACACACACCTACAGTTTATGTCTGAGTGAGACTTCTTGTTTCTAATGCTGTTAGAAACAAACAACTGTTGGACTGTTTGAAGATCATTACGACACAGTAGACACAATTTATTGTCATTGTATGTTTGCTACTGTATTCTACTGAACATATTGTCAGTATGGAATAATGTATTTATATCAAATTTAAAACAGGAAAACTGATGTGAAAAAGTATCTCCTCTGCCTGAATGTGTTGTTTTGTGTTTATTGTTAGTATTTTTTTAATTTTAATTCAGTCTTTAAAATGTCAGAATTGTATCTGTTCAAAAATATTAAATCAGGTTAGATTTTTTTTTTTTTAACTAGTGCTACTTCAAGCTCATAAATATTTTTGTGTGTGTCTAGCAAAGGCAGCGTACTATTTTCCTTGCATTTAAATAAATCCTTCCCAGATTGGGAAATCTAAGAAACACTGGTTTCTTAGATTTCTGCAACATTTCAGCTAAAGTTTATGGTCGTCTGAGCCGAATTACTCAGCTTTTTCTGGTGACTCGTGCACACTTTCATGTCTGTTTACGATTACTGTTGTTTATATTGCATTAATGAAGAACACAGCTATTTCATTTGAAAGGTTACATAAATAAACATTTCATGAAAAAGCCCATTTTCCCCATTTATTTTGGAGGCATTAAGGACTGACTGACTTCTAAACTGATGGGGTCCTACTTTAATTGATCACAATAAACACATGATAAGTGAATAAAACACAACACAAAAAGTCATATCCAACCAAAAATTAAGACTTGCATTAAATCAAAACCGAAACTGATACACAAAAAGAGCTAAAAAAAAAAAAAAAAAAGAGAGAGAGAAAAAAACCTTTAGGAATGAACAAAGGAAAGGAAACAAAGAAACAAACAGAAAATGATCCAAATTAGAACAAAAATCAGAAAGACCAGTGAATCACAGCAGTTTATTATAGCTCGTTTGGGTTCGTGTTTTGCTGTGTGCCTCTCTGCCACCCTGTGAGTTAAACTAGAATAGAAAAGCATCACCGATCGATGAGTCTCATATGAGCAGCGTCGGCCGTCACTACAGCTTCCCCTTTAACCGGCAGAGTCCAGAGAAAAGCACAAACACACGCAGACTAAAAACAGAAAGCAAAGAAAAGAAATGAAAGTTTTTTTGTTGTTTTTTTTCCCCTCCTGCCGAAACCTACAATAAACACACAAACATTATCAAGCGGACAAAAGCTGTTTGACAGGTAAGTACAGTTTCCACTAAAGAAGAAATCCATGCAGTTTAACTTTGGCTGGGATCTTGGCAAAAAGAAAACAACCCCCATGAACCAGAAAATGAGAAGCCTAAAATAAGGCAAAGGACTGCAATTGTGTCAATGAGCCGTGTTTTGCAAGTAAAAATAATTCAGTGGGAAAACGTAATCAAAGGGTGCACCGCTCCCTTTTTAAAGGTTGAAATAAGGCTGCTGTTTGAGAGCAGCTCTTTGGATTTCCCTCTGTGTTTTTGGAGCACTGTTACGAAAGAGAGGCTCTGGGGAAACAGCTGACCTACTCTGAGAGGAATAGTTTTTTAAGCTGTGCAGAGGAACGGAGAAAGTATTAAAATAAAAAGTGAGAAAACCCCTCATTCCCCCACCCCAGAAAAAAATGCAATAAAATCCTTTTATATCTATTTATATAGATATATATATAAAAAGCTTTGAGTTCCACTTTACTGTTGCAGGACGGAGCGAACAGGAAGCGTGTTGCGGTGGAGGCGGTGGATGGGCAGGTACGCTGGCCTTTAATTCATTCAAGTGGAGTTTTAATCCTGTCCAAACGTGCCGTTTCACAAAAACCAAAGCCTCTCCCTAACCTTACCCAACAACTGGTTTAGTTAAACATGGCCATAGCCTCGCCCTGGCTGTAAAAACACTACTTTCAGTTACCCAATTTAACTGAAGCGTTAGTCACATGAACCAGCAAACACTGTTTGTGCTTAATGTGGTAGTTTAGGTTGGTCATTTGTGCTGAGAGGTTATTTGTGGTCAGTGTTTTACCTGTGGGATCCAGCCATCTGCGATGTGCTTCCTGCGTGCGCGAGATGAGGTGAGCCAATGACCGGTCTGAGTGGGAATTCTATCTTATAAACCTCCAAACCACAATTCAATTTCCTTTACATTGTTTACTAGAATTAAGCTACCTTCATGCTGCAGGGCTTTATGATCAAATCAGATTTTTATTTACTTATTTATTTTGCCATGGTCGTTCACATTTCCACATATACAGTAAGCGGTCTTCTGTGTGAACCGCAAGTTTCCTGCATGCACAATAGAGAGCGTGCTCGGTGTTTTGACAGCCGCCAGGAGAAAGAAGAACAAATGCGGACGTGATCGTAGAGGCTAATGGCGGAGCATGTCTTACTTAGTCCGCCATGGTGGTTGTTTTTCTTCTCGCTTGCTCGTATTAGGGGCCAGAATAGTGTTGTTTGTCAAGTATCATCGACATACGGGTAAGATGATTAAACCAACTGACCACTTAGTTGACCAATTGACAACTAATTGGTCAACTCAAGTGGTCACTGAGTTGACAATTTGACCTGCTCAACTGGTCAACTGTAAACCTACTTTGAGAGGGAGATGAAAGTAGAGGAGCAGAAAAATCGCACAACATAATCTGGTGTCATGTAGAAAGGCTGATAAAGTTAATATCGACTGTGAACACTACAAATACTACGTAATATTCGAGGGTCTCGTTGTTTTATTCTTGTAACAGATCATGTAGCTACAAATCATTTCTGTCTGTATTGTAAAAAACAACAACAAAAAAAACCTACTTTGTTACCCATTATTTCTGACAGCATAGAAAATATCAGTAATTTAAAAAACTTATACCTATATGTACATTAATTGGTTTTCAGTTCCCAACACGACACAGGGAAATTCACAGTACTTAATGTTTCTGTAATAATATTTAATAAAAGCATATTTTCAAACAGGGTGGAATGCAACAGCACACAGTGAATCGTATCATAACAGGGTGGAAAAACCAATGTCTCTGATTCTACAATCGGATGATTTTCATTATTGGTGCAGGATTGCCTCTTTCAAGTCACAGCATGGGCCAAGTGTTTGTCCTCGCTCTCTTTGGGCAAAAACAGGTGACATGAAAACAGACAGACATCTGTTAATACCTCAAACTACTTTCCACATCTTCTAAAATTTTTATTTTACTTAAGATTATTACTTTTCATCCTAATTTCCACAATGTTTGGTCCATAAACCTCACAGGGTGGAACTTTTCTAACTAATCTACCTGCAGCTGTTTATGTGGTCAACAGTTAGCCGGCTAACCTTCAACAGAATAACAAACCTTTAATAACTAAATTGAATATAATGCTTTTTAAATTCTACTGAATAGACATTTTCCACAATCTATCTAAACAGGGTAGAACTTTAATATTTACTCATACATGTTTAATATATTCCATGGATGGATGGAACTCCCTTGTCCCTAATGGGGTCTGGAGGTGCTGGTGCCTAATTCCAGCTGCGTTCCGGGCGAGAGGCGGGGTCACTGGACAGGTCGCCAGCCTGTCGCAGGGCAACACAGAAACAAACAGGACAAACAACCATCCACACACACACACACACTCACACCTAGGGAGAATATGGAAAGACCAATCAACCTGACAGTCATGTTTTTGGACTGTGGGAGGAAGAAGGAGAACCCGTGCATGCACAGGGAGAACATGCAAACTCCATGCAGAAAGACCCGGGCAGGGAATCGAACCCAGGACCTTCTTGCTGCAAGGCAACAGCGCTACCAACTGCGCCGCTGTGCAGCCCGTTTAATATATTCAAGGAGATAGTGATATTTGAAGCGCACCTTGTTTTCCATGGTTGAATTCACTTCAAAACCAATTGATGTCATTTTCATTAAATGGCTTTTATGGAATTTTAGTCTTTTTTATATATCAAATAAGAAAAATAGTTTCAACAAATTCAGTTGCATATTAAAATAAGGTTTAGTACAGTCAATCAACTTATTCAAGAAAAACAACAACAAAAAAAATCTATATTTTATAGTTTAAACTTCTTGAGGAAGTCTATTACACTGCACTGTGGACACAAAGAAATTGAGCATGTGTGTCACCAAAACGGTGTGTAAAGTACAAAATAATTTAAATTATATTTGAACGATGGCAAACATCTAAATGTATAATTAAAATACACTGTTGTAAATTATTGCCGCATTTTAATGAAAAAATAATTCAAAGCAAAGCATGTGGACATAGAATGTGGCCACAAAAAAAAGAATCACTGAGCTGTAGAGGAAGATGAGGGACAGGAAGACGCATGACAAGTTTTGTATTTGGGAATACAAGAAAAAATCCAACTGAAGTGGGGCGGTGCGCCATAATACAGATATTTATGATTAAATACTAATACCGGATTATGGCAGAAAGGGGAGAGCGAGGCAGGGTAAAGATTTCACCGTTTTTGGGTCAAATCTAAACTAAGGACAGTCCATCTTGAGATAAACTAGCCTTCCTCTCAGTTTTCCTGTTTTTCCTGAAACATTTAGCAAGGATTACTAATCGGTTCATTTTCGTAGCGGTGTGCAGCTTAAAGAAAAGCATGCACATCTGTCTGAGCAGTGCTGACCTGCTGGTTGCGCTGCATGGGTGAGTTTGCTGTGGAGCTTAAAGCTAAAGCAGATGACATCAGGTCAGTGAAAAGAAAGACCTCAGCATGGCGTTTTCCCCCTCTCTCCATAGGAAAGTAATTGTTCCACAGCCTTTCCTGGCATTCGTTGGGCACTTGTGAAGCCAGTGTGGTGCCATGTCCCATATCTTCTGCCCACAAGCTTTCTGAGAGCGAAACCAGTCTGCAGGGGGCTTTAATAAAGGAGGACCACCCCTCAAGGCAACAGCGATTCTTACGCTTAACTGCTAAGCTGTGGAAAAGCTGCACAAAGCTGCATTGTCTTACCCTCAATTTCACGGGGAACAATTAGCAAGCACCCACCTTAATGTTCTGATTAAGACGTTTATCAGTTTTACTGTATTTTAATGGCTGTTAAACTTCCTGCTAATGGCTCCAGTCGAATAATCTGGAAGTATCCAAACACCAAGATTGCGGGTGAAAAGGTTCAAAGACATATACTTTGTCTATCCTCTGACATATACTGCTCCCGAGTAGGATCAAACAAATGGACTCTGATGAATTTATGTGGCTGTAAAAGAAGGTTCGGGGCTGAGCATCTGGGCCCAATCTTCACTGCTGCGTGTAATGAGGATCTCAGAGCTTTGTTCTTTTCCCGAGGAGAGAAAAGGGCCAGGTAGGGGGGCCAGCAGCTCAGGTAAACCTGTGCATGTGTCTCGCTGCTAATGGAAAACATTAGTGTAGTGGCTGTGGAGAATCGGGGCTCTGCGGCTGGAACAGTAGTCCCATCATCAGTAGCCGTTAAGTCCACGAGGCTGCGGATCACCGGGACCAGGCCAAAAGCTGGTGGGTTTTCACAAAAAACATAAGCTTGGTGTGAAGTGTCAAACCAAATGTGGCGTCATTTGTTTTACACAGCGCAACTGGAGCTGCTCACCGCTCAGTGCGGTTTGTGTGCCACAGGGTGCCAGTAGGTCGTTGAAATCTTCCGAGACTGCACAATGCACACAAACCACGCAGCATGTGTTGTTTCTTCCTGGAAATAACTGAGCAAACAGTAGCTGCGCTGTCATTAGCACAACTTCAAATTTCGAAAATGAATTTGCTTAGTGGTGACAATTTCCAAAATATGTTGAAAAACTTGATGCAATGGCAGAAAAATGTTGATTGTATCCACTTGACAGAGTGAGCAGAGATTTGATCCGAGCAGAGACAAGTTTTGAGCACGAGGAGAAAAGTTTGAGTATTTGAAAGAGAGCATAAGTTTTGTATACAAGCACTACAAGTTTTGAGAAGAAAGACATGAAATCTTGCTTTCAGTCTGAAAATGTTTGCTCTGGAATTATGAATTATGAAAAATTCCCCCGTATGAGGTAGATTTTTTGGACCACATCAGAATAGACGTATTGCTTTTATTTTCCCAGAATACCTTGCACTGCAGTGCGCTTCCTGCTTTTGGAGCGGTCTCCGGGCCGTTTGGCATTCACATAGGCATTCGAACTGTGCCAGAGTTCACTTCAACCGAACCGAGACCCGGGTTTGTAAGCGGATCAGAGTTTGTTCTTTGAGTTCAATTGCCCATTCACATCTCCCCAAACGAACGGGACTCTCTTGGCAAAACAACTTTAGCCTCTGAGTAATAGTCTAGTAGACCGCAATAAGTGTGCAACGTAGCAGTCCTGCACAAACAGTGGCTGAACATTAAAGCCAATGGGAGTTGAAGTAAGAATGTAGAAATCCTGAAGCAAGTCACGTCTTATCCTTTGAAGACGGACCAGATTCTGTGCTTTGGCAGCTTAAAACATTTCAGGCAGGTGTGTCCACCCTGTGGCTTAGATGAGCTTAAGCTAATAGAAGTCTGATCAAACCCTCAGATGATTTGATGTCATAAGAGAAACTGCTTTCTTCACACAACACGGGTTGTATTGCCAATACACCTCAGAAGAATCTCTACTGGCCCTGTGACAGCAACACAAAACCCTTCCAGCCCCCAACAAACAACACAAACCTCGCAGGTCTTTACCATTACATTTTTAAATGTCAAAGGTCAGGGGTTACTCGGCCTTTGCTGGTAAGTAATTTCTAAGGCACTTAGTAAGGCAGAAAAAATTGGCCTTCAGCAAATAACTAAGCCTTCTGTTGTTTGAAACGTACAAATATTCTGAACGACACTTACACAACTGCATCTTTAACAGATTTCCAAGAGTAGACAAGTCAAAGTAAATGCCTCTGTGTTTGGATGTTTTTGTGTGATATCAGGTTTACCTCCGGTTACTTTTGCTGTCCAAAACAGCCCCTAAAACATGCATTTACTGGATGTAAGTCTTTTTTCTTCCCCTAAAAAAATATGGAAAACCTGTGCAATGTTTATTGCACAAGCTTGTGCAATAGATATTTAAGTGGGTTTATATGCAAAAGGTCAAAAGTTGCTTGAGTTTTGCTGTAAATGATCAAGATTCTGAAGTAGGTGGTTCTGAGAATCTTTGAGAGACTGGTGTTGAAGCATCTAGAGGACATCACAGGCCTCTGGCTTGACCCCCCCAGCAGCTTCCTTACTGGGCAAACTGGTCGGCATGTGACACATTCAACTTGTGACTTGTCATACTTAGTTTTCGAAAGATCCTGGTGCGATCAACAACTACGAATACAGGCAGTGGATAAGAACTGTTTGGGTTCTTCTGGTTTTTGGGGAGGATTCTGGGAAGGCACAAATCAGGAGAGGTAAGCGACTATCTTGGAAGTCGTACAATCCACAGGTGACAAAAATGATGAAGTCGGGGAGCTTGCAGGTCACAGAATGTTTCCAGGTAGGAATTTCCAGCTGGTGGTCAGGAAGTGTATGAAGGAGTGTTGGAGGGCAGGTGAGTATGAGGCCCACTTTTTCTCACAAAATCTGTCTCTCTGATGAACACAACAAACACCTTACAGCCTGAGCTACTCTACTGTGGAACCAAATAAGCGTACTTGCACTACCACAGCCTGCCTTATTTTTAAAATTTCCTTGCTGTACATACACATGCATATACATCTTGTTTTATCCATTCTTTATTTTGTTTTCTCTAAAGTTTATCTATGTATGTTTTGGGTGTTTTCACATCTGGTAAGCCGGTACATTCAGTTGGATTGAAGACTAAAGTTGCAACATTTGTTCCATTTTCAGCTGGTGCGGTTCTCTTGCACACTGCCCTGTCAAAGAAATCAAACCCTTTGAAGAACATGTTCACCTCCTCTGAAAACACGGGTCTGTTTTGTTGTGTTTACCCAGAAATCCCTGCACTATAGTCCACTTCCTACTTTGGGAGCGGTCTCCAGTCCTCTTGGCGTTCACAAGTTCATTTGAGCCACATCAGAGTTCATCTCAACTGAACCAAGATCTAGATCTGAAGGTGGACAAGGTTTGCGTTCTTTTGGTCTGCATTAGAGTTTGAATATCCACTCACATCTTACCAAACAAACAAAGCTTTTTATACAAATGAACTCAATTTAAGTTGATCAAACGACTGGTGAGAATGCACCTTTAATGTCTGTATGCGTTTAGCTCTATGAATCGAAGACCAGTTCTTGTTTGTGCAAACCATCTTGGCTAGTGAAGTTGAATCTGATTCTTAACAGACTTCCATACAAAAAAGTTTCCCTCCAGCAAATAACGCTGCACCTTTTAGTTATCTTAAAACTATAAAAATGATCAAGAAGGACTACTGGTAAATAGCTCCGTCTTCAATAACTTGTGCAAGAGTAGATGAGGTGAACTACATCCCTCTTTGTGTTTCTTCAGGTAAATCCGGTTTTCCGAGATGGCCCCAAAACACATATTTACTGGAAGTCACTGTTTGTGTTGGATTTTCTCACCAAGCAGGTTTGTGCAATGAAGATTTTATCAAGTTCAAATGTTAAGGATCAAGGGTTACTCAACCGTTGGTGGTAAATAATCTTGAAGTAGCCTTCAGCTAATAACTGTGGGTCTTTTGTCACTGTAAATGCAGAAAATCGCCTTGGAGGCTTAACTAAGCAGAACTGTACCTTTTTATACCAAAAACAAAGTCACATACATTCAATATTATGATGAAAAATGCTTTATCTAAAAACTATTAATGTAGCATTTTCTTCCTGTGTTAGCATGGGGACTGTGGTTCTCTCACAGGACAACCATGTTTGGTTAAAACTCTAAATTGAGTGGTGGATGGATGGATGGACGTGCAAAAATGTAGCTTCTATCTAAGGAAATGCTTGTGGCCTCTTTGTTACCAATGAGCATAGTTTGATGTATATCTGTGGCTTATTGTGCTGGTTGTTTTTTAGTTAGTTTTTAATACCTTGTTAGAAATGTTGAATAAAAGATGTTAGTCAACTTTTAGCCTTAAATGTACCCGCTAGCTCCTTGGCGCTTGTAGCGACATACATACCAGAAATAAAACTGAATTTAACGGGTAAAGCTTTACAGAGGGTGTCCTAAACCTTGAACTTTTTCATATTGTTTTCAGAACCTTGTGGATATTGGATGATTTGCAGGGTTAGTGTAAGACCGACACCAAGTAGGAAATGATTTACGGGAAAGGTTTTCATGTCTTTCTCAATAAAAATCTAAAATGTGTTGCACGCATTTGTTTTTAGGAATGCCTAATAGTCGATTCCCAGAGATGACCATGACAGTTTGAAGTGTGTGTCAAGCTGGCTGTCATGTTCCATGGACTTCATAATGTTTGTTCACTAATGTTTCCTGATAAACCTCTATGCCATTCACAGAGCATCCGATTCTTTTTTATTTTACTCTTGGAATTTGTTTCAATTTTGCCTGAATTCAAAGGTTGTTGTTGGCTAATGCATGCTAAATGAATACTAAATCAAAAGAGTAAAAAAAAAAGAACGCTCATATTCAGAGGGTTGAATGTGGACATTTTTATTCAGAAACCATGCGTCGCTTTCATTTAATTTGACTAATTGTGCCACTTTGTGTTGGTCTATACCTTAAAATCTCAAACAAAATCCAGAAAAAGTTTGTGGTTGTTTGTGCTCATTCTCTCAAATTGTTCAATTTATAGGTTAGGTGGTGTATAGATGAGACACACACTGTAAAAAAAACATTTAATCAGGTTTTTTGTCAAACCTTCAAAAACCTTTAACAACCATTTTATGCCCTTAGCTTAATACAACTTCTCTAGAGGCACAAATGTTACATAATATCTTGGAAAACGACTCATAATCTTTGATGAATATTTATAGTATTCATCAAAAATACTGAACATATTTTTGCTGATCCTCCATTTTATTTCTTTTTTTATATTTTGAAAGAGAGAGGGTGAAAAAAAAAGGACTTTTTAGTCTCAATCTGTTGTGGAAATGCAATAAAAATGCATAACCTGCTAAACTCTACATTTGTATTAATTATATGTATATTCATAAACATTTGTTCATTCTGACCTAACCATTAAGAGCCATTGTGCTTGCAGACCGCTGGTCCAGTTTCAGGGTCAAATATCTTTGTGTTCTTGAAATAGAACAAAGAGAGCATTCTAAAAGTTTCCTAATAACTTTCCAGCCAGATATTAGATTATTTTATGTCAGTATTCTTAAATATAAAATAAAAGTACTAGTTCCACTGCCTGTTTTTTTTTCTTCACTTGTAACAACAGTAACAGTTTTTCATTTTATAAGTGAAAAATAAAAGTGAATGTTGACTTAAAACCATGCGACAGACTAATGAACTGTCCAGGGTGACCCCACCCTGGAGAGGTCGCCCACTAGGGACCAGAGTGTACAGAAAATTAATGGATGGATGGATGGACTTGAAACTAAATCCTATATCTTGGTAAAAAGTTACTTTTAAGTTAGTTTTGTCTTTATAGTGTCCTAAAACATTTGCACTAGAAACTAGACGGACTACTTGGTCAAATGTTGTGTTTCTACAGTGAATACAGAGTTTGGAGAGAGTGCAGGGAGTTTTTTCCCGATTGAGAACACTTCTACAGTTGCAGAAACAAGTGTCTGAATAAAATAAACTGATTTCTTTCTTTCTTTCTTTTCTTTTTTTTTTTTTTTTTACGGTACCATGTTACAGAATGTATTCTGTGACATGGTAAAAAAAAAAAAAAAAAATAAAAATACACGGCTATATATATTATTATATAGATATCTTTATTTA
>CAEGAD010053495.1:0-13226 GCA_903067055.1 Poeciliopsis paucimaculata
TATATATATACTTCTACATATTTGTTAAAATTGACACTATGTCATGACAGAGTGAAACAGATATCCTGTGGAAAAAAAAAACAAGCTCCTCTCTTCTGCCATTACTAACTGCAGAAATCCAATGTTCTGTCAGAAACAACTAATCAGAGCCAGGAGGAGGGGCTCATCGCTGTCAATCAATTCCTTAATATGAGATTATTTTACTCATTTTCCCCATGTTATAAGTGAAAAAATCTGTCAGTGAAAGTAATACGTCTTCATCAGTATTCAGGAATTATTGACTTAAAACAAGCTGCTGTTTTTAGCTGAAAAGTTACTTTTCAGTTTTGTCTGAAGTTTGACAAACTTTTGAGTTTTGTCTTTTTTACTTAGTTATTTGCACTAGAAATTAAACAGAAGAAAATGTGGTCAGATTTTGTGTTTTTGAAGTGTAACTTCTGCTAATCTACACAGAGCAGAGATGGTTAATATTCTAATATTCAAAGTAGCGATAAATAAATGTTTATAGAGTACATTATTATATTATTATTATATTATTATAGCTGTAGTAATTAACATATCGTTTTAGAAGCTATTAGCACATGTTATACATTTTTGCTTGTTTGCGTAAACAGCCATGTCGTGGTCTGTTTCCTCAAAGTCAATATGTTATGAGAATCTCATATCAGCCTTTAGCCTAAAGGCAACAGCACTCAAGTGCATGAACTCAAAGGTTAATGTGAAGAATAGGACCAGAAAGACCCCAGCTGAACCGTGGTCAGCACCCGGGTTTGTGTGTGTGGGGGGGGTGCGTGCATGTGTGTGTGTGTGAGGGGAAGCAGTCTTCCTCATGTTGGACTGAAAACAGTTTTTTTGTTTGTTTGTTTTTTGGGGGGGGGGGGTTAGATTTTCCAGTGAAACAATCTAAAAATTTTGTTCTTGATTCCCATGTTTGTCCATCTCCAATGATTAAGTGGATTTCTGAAAATGGTAGCGTGACATTAACAGCAGCTGCTGCTCAAACTCTGGCACAACGTCTGAGGAAGAGATGCGGCACGCAGAATAGTTAAGAGGAGAACGGCTGTACTCCCATGGAAGTCGTGTTCTCCTTCTTGTTTTCCTTCTCTCTCCTGCTGGACTCTTGAGTTTGATTGCAAAACTCGTAGGACTCTGAATTTCAGCATAGATTCACATTTCAGTCCAGTCGAACTTAAAACATTCGTGATAGAAAGTAAGGTTGTAGTTTGAAGCTCAACCTATTGGCATGAGAAAAGTAGTTTATAGTTTTTACTTAGAATTGAACTAAAGTTACATCAATCCACAGTTTAAATTGTTTAACTTTGAAAATCCTGCATAACCCAGAAGGAAGAAAGAAGCGTCTTCTACTCAATTACTTATCAGATGTTATTATTATGTTATTGCAAAAGAGAAACTTGGTACAACGTACTGAAAAGGAGAAATTTTTGATTACTTTTAAAATTTCTGAATGCCTGTCTTCGAGTGAAACTGTATAAAACAAATTTTTAAAAAATCCTAATGGTATCCAGCTATGTTGGTCTGAGTTACTCAGGGTTTCTCTCCCTGGCTCGGTTTCAGAGCGTTGACCAGAATTATTCATGGGGCGTTAATTAATCCCTCACTGGAGTCTGTAAGCGCTCTGAGCTTTTCTTCATTTTGGTTCTGGCTGGCTGACCAGAAGCTCATCCAACCCACCAGAAGTTATGATCGGGTTTTATGGGAACGCAGCAAAAACAGTTCTAATGAGCCTCCATGCTTCCGGATATCCATTTGTTTCGTAACTTTAGTCCCGGATTACGCAGCACACAAAGACATAGTGAGAATTACTTATTTGAAGTCCACTATAAATGATCTGGCTACCCGAACTCTGCAGCTGCTTCCGTCTCCAAAAATACCAGATAACACAACAGGAACTGTATCTGAGCAGAATTGTCAGAAACATGATCTAATATGATGTTTATCCAGACTGATGTTTAATTTAAATAATCTTCCTACCATAAACAAATACTAATTATTTAAAGTCCAAAATCTTTTTCCTGAAAAAGGATTTTAATGGTTGAACGTCTTCACTCCTAAAACATTGCTTCACAGCATTGGTTATACAACTTTATTATTATTACTATGTTTTTATTTTTTATTGTTTTAAGTTTAGTACATTTTCCTAATTTTTTTAGGGTCAAAAACAGTTTGTAACCTGTTGACCAAAAAACTTCACTTTGTGAAAATTAATATTCTTTACGCCATTAGTGTCATCCTTTGTGGAAATGTTGTGAATATAATACATGGAGGCGCAGTTGGTAGCACTGTTACCTTGCAGCAAGAAGGTCTCCTTAAGTGTGTGTGTGTGTGGTGACGTGTGGGGGTGTGTGTGTGTGTGTGCATGGTTTGTCTCTGTATTGCCCTGTCCAAGGTGTATCCTGCCATAAGCCCAATTACTGCCATTCCAAACTCTGCAAGGACAATCGGGGACGGACATTGGACAGATGGGGGGGAAAAGGAGGATGAAGAAACAAGGACTTATCACAGCTCTCAAGGAATCAGCCAGCCAAGAGGAACCCCTGAGGAACATTGTGTCAAACAACACAGGCCACTCTTCTGGCGACTCCACCAAGCTGGAACAGTGGAAAACTAACCTCAGAGGTCCCCATTTCTGTGGTTCATATTTTCATAAACGTCTGCTGATGTAATGTTGGTCTCTTGCCTTTGGGGTTTGGGCGACAATGGCCGCTTTGACAGCAAGACTTCAGCTCAATATGACCGACGCAACTCCAGATTTGAATAAGACGAAAACTGACGTCGCTGGGCTGCTAAAGATTTATGACTTGGCATATTACTGACGGATTTTATTATAATACCTCAGCCAATGACATTTAATGGGCGCTGCGGTGACACAAACAACTCACTAGCCAAAAAGGATGTGTAGACAAAGACACACTTTCCTCCCAAGTCATCAGCTAATAAAACCAAAGTGGCTGAGAGAACCGGGCACCTCGGCCAATACGCTGAAGTTTCCTAAGACCTTGGATATGTTGTCTAACAAGCGTTGAAAAATGATTGCCGCTCTTTGTTTAACTAGAACTGGCACACGTACTCGGACCAGTGATCAAGGCCACATCTCTAAGAGCCGGCATCTAACAGGATGGGACCGTGGCCGCTAAAAATACCCAGAAGGCTGTTCTCTCCAGTGCTGAATGGGTTTCTTGACATCTCCCAAAAACACAAAGAGATGATAGATGGCAAGATGGAAGCGCTCCTTTCTCTTGCAAATGTTGGATTTGAACGCCTGGCAGCTGTCCGGGGTCACATTGGGTTCATCGAAGAATATTTCTGTATACCTTTTAGGCGACTCCACTTCTTGACCTCAAAACAAAAGGCGTTGACAAAATCTGTCATTTGTCTAGCAGCAAACGTTCGTGTCTGACAGGTGTTTTTCAAACATCCAGGTTGTAGTTTCCAGCGGAGAGGTGAGTTTGATTTTATCTCAGATTTTACCGCAGGGTTCCCACCAAAGGTTCACGTTTTAGGCGTATTTATGTCCAGGGTCACCAAAGCCGGCCCCAGTGGCCCCAGTGGGGAGGTCAGCGGATTGTCACGAGGCCGATGCAACAAGGAACATATGTGGTCAATTACAGACTATTTAAGGTCACTAATTAACCTAATGTGAAAATTTTAAATAGTGTGGGGAAGCAGGAGCACCCCAGGGAAGACAATCAAATAAACAAGACGAAAATGAAACCAGAATAATAACCAAAGGAATCCCTCTGGAAGCCAAACAGTTACTCAAACGCTACATGAGAACATTAAAGTAGCTCAAGAAGACACAGGACTATGGAGAAAGATTGGGTGATATGTAACATTCATCCAACCAATATTAGTCAGTCCAATGAATGACCATGGGCCGTACTATTGGACTTTTTGTTTGTGGGTGAACCAATGTAAACATGTCCAGTCAGACTTGTCAACTTGGAAAACAAAAGTCTAAAAATGTATCAGTTAGTCGTCAAAATATACAAAGTTTTCGGTTTGCTTGCAGTTGGTAGGAGTTTGCGTGCAACGTCAAATTTGTTCAGTGGACTGCATCTTTTCTCTTTAATCAAGCAATGTTCTTAATTAGGAAAGTAACTCTTCAAAATATAGATTTTTTAAAAAAAACAACGACCAGTGAAGGACTCAACCTGCCGTCGACGGTCGATAAACTCGTCAAATCTCCCAACCTCACTGTACAGTACAGTGCTTTGCAAAAATGTTCCCAACCCTCATATTGCAGTCCTGCAACTTTTTGATCTTTGTCCAAAAACCAGAATCAAAGAACTGAATTACTTCCTCGTGCTCTGAAGCATAACCTAATTATGAGAGTCGGCTGTGTTGACAGAGAGACATCTAGGAGTTGATGGACGCCAGCTCTCCAGGGCTGCAGTTTGTCATCTGTGTGCAAGATTCAAGAGCAACAAATGGAAGGACCCACAACAAATTTCCACAAAGTAAAAACCAGAAAATTGTGACCTGGGTTTGCATTTATCTCCCAGAATTTACTCATAAACTTTAACTGGGCCGTTTTAACACGCGTGCGCTTTTGATCTGAACCATTATGACTCTGTCTGTGTGTTTTAGGGTCGTTGCCTGCCTCCAACTAGTTTTCTTTCCGTGTTGCTTTTATTCATCTCCACTCATCTAACCACTTTCTCTGTGTCCTGCTGGAAAAGCAGCTAAACTGGAGCCATGAAGTTTATTCAAAGGAAAGAAAATTGAAACTGAAAAAAAAACCTTCACTCTGAAACGTAGTTTTGAACATTTTGTTCAGTTGCACATCTTTCTTTCAGTTTTAGCTGTTTTCAGGTTCATTTATTGAACAAATTTATGGCCCCATTTTAGCGCCATATGATGCTGCCACTGCAGGGTCTTTCCACTGAGACGGTGTGTTCAGGGTTAATGTTCTGCTCGGCTCAGTGTTTTGCCTAAAGGCCAAAAACCTCTGTTGTTTTCTTGTCTGCCTGACTCCCGTCTTCCACACGTTTCCAGTGTTCCCAGTGCGACTGGCAGAAAACCTTAAACCGAACGCTCTGAGCTTTTGCTCACAAATGTCTTTCTTCTTGTGACTTTTTCATGAAAGCCAGATTTGTGTGGATTTGTGGACAACATGACTGACGTTGCAGCAAATTGATAGAGTAGCTTTTATCAAATTCTACGTGGCACTGAATTGTTGTGCAGACATCGTAGAATAATCTATGTTTGATTCAAAACAGGATTATGAGTCAAATCAAATAAGTGGGTAATCCACCAATAAAATTCAGGATGACAAACTGAAGTCAGGGAGTCAGAGTGAATGTGTTCTATGACGCCAAATACATATTTCCTGCTACTGGGTTTCCCACTGTGGTCAACAAATAACTCTTGAGGTCAATGTTCTGCTTCTAAGCTGTTTTTTTTTTTGTCTTCTTAGGATAGGAAGATGTGGGAAGAACTGACTGAACGGCTTGAAGTACTTGAAGTTCTGGGAGGAGTGCCCAGTGAGTAAAAGGGAAATACGTTCATGGATATCATTGCGCAGGTCATGACGTCAAGACTCTTGCTTGCGTGAATTACTAATAATTTGTTGTCACTTTCCTTTTTTTTTTAGTCACTTCGAGTGTTCATACCCTCAACCAGAAGTCAGTGACACACACTCGCACTAAGCCGCGATTCCTGGTCCAGACAGAAGCGACGGGTCACAGATGACACCAAGGCCCAGCCTGCGATGCTCTGACCGGGGGGACTTTCTCCTCTCGCAGATTGCTTCACTTTCACATTTTTCCCGCTGCGATCATGAAGAGGAGCCCCACCTGGCTGCCAACCCAAACTGAACTCGCCGTCCAGGAGGACGCCGGCGGGAAACAGGACGTGGAAAAGGTGCTGATGGTAGCTGGTCCCAGTTCCACAGTTCTGGTTTTTTAGGCAAACAATCCGTTGGCCCTGTAATGCCCGTAAATATTCAAGACAGTTATCCACATCTGAACGACAATTCCAAGAACATAAATCATATTTTTACGGTTTCATGTATTTTACTCACAACATGATATTAGTGATTTATAACAATTTTGACCTTGTTTTTGACTTGGAGAAGGTTTACAGTCTTACAGGAATAACACTGCACAATAAGTATTTGATTTTTCTCTCTTAAGAAAAATGAAGGGGTCTGTAACATTCATTCTAGATAAACCTCAATTGTGAGAAACAGTCTGGGGTGGTAAAATCACTAGGAGAGTCGCATGTGCCAATAATCCAGAAGCTTTTGTTTAGAATCACACAGTTCAGACATTTCCTATCGTTATTGATCTGGTTAAAGACTGCTAGAGACAGTCATCTTGAGTCCATTTACTAGTAATTGCATCAACATTTGTGCCATTAATCCTGTAATGGAGCACCCTGTTTGTCACTTCCTGTTGAGATATTTGCGCTGATTTTCACCAGGGGAGTCATATTTTTCCAAGTCACTACCATCTATTTCGATGCCTCATGGTTCTCTGAGAACCCAACGTCAGTGAATGTTTACTGAGACTGTCCCGTATTACAAATAAGACCGCTCTAATGCGTTTATCACATGGAAGGCTAGTAAGTCATTTGTTTCTGCTTTTTAAGTGCCATGTGTATACATTAAGTTTGGGGTTTTTTTTCAGTATCTGAGCCAAATGAAGTACAGATTGTGTTTCAGCATTTTGACATCATTGCTAAGTTTCAGATGCAATAGTACTACGCACGCCAATGTCTCTCCCTGCCTGGCAACCCAATGGGGTTTGGAAGATCCGGAGGAAACAGGACCTGCAACGTGTCACGGATTGGTGCAGGGAGCTCAGCTCGTTTGTTTCATACGGACATTTTGGACACTTCGTGGAAACAGTTTAGCCCATTTCTGGTCCGACATTATTTTTGCACCAAGGTCCATAAAAACATGGATGTGCAAGCTGGGTGTGAAGGAACTTGTCTGGCTGGTGTGGAGACCTGAACTCAGCGTGATAGAACACCTTTGGGATGAATTAGAGTGAAGACTGGAAGCCAGGTTTTCACATCCAACAATAGCTTGCCAAATGCTCTGTGGAAAGCCTTCTCAGAAGAATTAAAATGGTTTTAGCCGCAAAAGGGGAAGTTGCCCAATACTTTTGTAATAAAGTTTTTATCGTTTTAACAATGAAATCCCTTCTTTTGATCTTAACTCGCTCCTCCGTTCTCCATGACAACAGGTTTTGCTATTTTAAGACAAAGCCGCCGAGTCTCCCAAAGACTCTTTTCAGGAACCAAAACCAACACAGATCTGTTTCTACTTCTGTTTACAGTTCAACTTATAATTGCTTGACCTTTTACCTTTTGTCTCTGCACCGCGACAAAATGATGAGCGCAGCAGAAATCTGAACTTCAGATTTACTCCTTCAGAACCCGGCCGATCCCAATCGAAGGAGGAAGGTCAATCTGTGCCGTTCACTCGTAGATTTTTACTCCAGCTGAAAAAACGCCAAATGTGGTCTTATTTATCCGTCCAGACGTTCCAAACCTTGGAGTTTGCCTTCCACTATAAAATAGGACTTTGGTTCAGATCCGTATTTCAAGTGAATATGAAAATATATTTCAACTTTGGCAGCAACTCTTGAAAATATTATGACAAAGACATGCATCCTTTCCTTCGACACAACTAATGAATATACGAGCGAGTTCTCTTGGCACGTCCTCTTTTCACAACAATTCCTCTGTCGCCTCCTGATAGGTAGAAAACTATGAACAGGATAAAACACGATCAGGAAGAAGAGTGTCTAGCTGACTGGAGAGTTGGCCAAGTACATCCAACACTAGAGGTCCACATATTACTGGAGATGAGGCTGCTGATCAGATTAAAGTTCTGTTAAAAATATATCAAAGCAACAATGAGCTCTGATTGGTTCTACTCTTCATAAATCGTCTGCTATTACGAGATGTTTGTTCTTTGGTGAAAAGCAGAAATCCTGCCATGTCCAACATGACTTCAATATTCCTCCCATGTTATATCAGCCAGTTTTGGGTTGTTTGGCACATCCCAGATTCCACTTTTCTTCATTCCCGTTACAATAAACCCAGAGTTATTGCACAAGATTTCCACTTCATTATCCTCGCCAAATATTGTTGCTGCCACCCTTGGACCTGGCGGTCTGTCGCTGTTCAAATACGCCCATTTTATCAGCGGCCAACAGACGCTGGCCCGGAAAAAGAAAGGTGAATAGCGAGTTTCCACTCGCTGGTTCATGTGCCTTTTAGGACTCAGAAAAGTCGGGGCGCAGTGTAAATCAGAGGCAGGATTCCCGAGGGTCCGCTGGCTGAAAATGAGCTGGAGACCCTGAAGATTAAAGGTTTCCTTGGGAGTTCAAAAACTGTTCAACTACAACCCAGTTGTGTTGATGTTTCTCTCCCTTGTTCTTATGGGAAAACAGGAACAGTGGTACATCCTAAAATGAACAACTCTGCCAGGAAAAGTTTATCAGAGTGCAAGTCAAACATATATATTTATTGTCAATATATAAAACAAAGGACTGCTGAAACAAATACTCACATTTTCTTTAAAAAAAAACATTTAATTCTTCTTTTAAGCTCCCTAAAAAGTAATGTAATTAACAAACCTCTTGTCCCACCATGTCAGTTCTGCTGTTCATTGAATGTTTTTTTTTTTTCACTAAACATTCTTGAATTTATATTTTTCATACATTCTCAAACTTCATGTTCAAAGGGCCAAATCTGATTTCCAAGAAGAACTACTGATTGAGTTTTCTTAGAGGTGACAACCGTAAGAAATACTTCTTCATGCCAACAGCAGGACTTTTCTCATTTGCTCCCCCTTCTGACAGTCATTTGAAGTTGAATTTCCCCTTTCATTTCTCATAAACGTATCCAAAATTGATTGTAAGCTCAAGGACAGAAACCCCGTCACGACTCCGTCCATCGAATTTCTCCTCAAAATATGGGTGAACACTTTCAAACACTGAGAGATCAAGGTGCAGCTACTGTGTCTTGGCAAAAGTAGCGACACGTTTGTTTAAAATCTCAGTTATTCTATTGGATGGTTTTGTGCCATTAGCTACACAAAATAACATTTACTTAAATCTTGCTCTGCTAACTCAAGAAAACTATCTAGCTATTTTCTAGCGGGTTATAAACTGGGTAGACATAAAGTTTTGCTGTGTTTATCTGTATGTTATGTCAGATTCTGAAAGACTAGCAAAACATAAAACAATATTATATTTGCTGTAAGTCAATTCATTAAAAAGCAGTTGCTTAACGGGTCTGAATACTCGTTACGTAGGCCCAAAGTTTCTAAGTTGGCCATATCGATTAAAAGTTGTTGGATTCTGTTTTTGAACTCTGCAGAACCTGGAAAAAAGTTCCAGCCCTCCATGATGTGAAACATCGCTTCACTGTGTGGGAACACGGGAGCGTGACTCAAATCTATAGCGTGAGAGTGAGGGTCTGCCAGAAACCAGCTTCTGGCAGGACGAGAAGCTAAGTTTGGAGGGCCGACTTTGCGAAAGAGATGTTCCCACAGAATGACATTCTGCTGCTGTGACTTCAGGGAGTTCAGTCCATGACAGTTCCATACAGCAGGGACACTTTCCATTCAGGATCATCAGTTAAGATGTCCTCCCTCACCAACGTCTCTATGGCTGCGGAGCAGGGAGAAGTGCAGGATGTGTGGGAATCTTGACCTCCCCTACGTCCAACATCTCTGGATGCCCTGCAGTGTGGAAAATAAAACGGATCACATGTTTAAATTCATCCACGTCGTTTCCAGTCCTTCCATCCAGCCATGTAGTTGTTTGAGGATTGAAGGGAATAGAATGGCTTCTCAAAAATAGCTATAGGTCAGGGAACGATGGAAAAAAAAGTAAAAAAAACAAATCCCCCAAAAAAACAGCATAAGTAATAAGCGGTGGAAGTGGGAAATGGGTGCACTGCCCCAAGGATTACAGAGCACTCCTGCAAAAACAAGATAAAACATAGTCTTGGGTTTATGTTTTGTTCAAATCTTTCGTTTTTTCATCTTCCTGACCTGCAGACTTCTCGCTAATATTATCGTTTTAACAATATCTTACAACAATTACCTGACCTAATCTTATCACAGCTTTCCCACTGTGCAAAAAAATACAAAAATAAAAAAAGTACACACCCTGAACACGTGCGGGACTCGGTGAAGAACACGAACAACTGGAGAGGAAAAAGAAATAAATAAATGCAGCCACTTTTCAAACGTCCAGGGAGAGCATTGTTGCTCTTGAGGTCGGGGGAAGTTCAGAAAAGTTCTTTGTGTGTGCCAAGTTGGCCCACGGAGCCGTTTACTCCAGCAGGAGGGCAGGCACAAACGGTGTTCCTGCACTTTCCGTCTCGCTGGTCAGCGGCGGTGCAGGTAGGAGCGGAACGAGCCGGGAGGAAACCTGAGAGGGAAACTGTGTGAACGGGCTTTGAAACAAGCAACAGGGGAGGCAGCGGCGGCAGCGGCGGCAGCGGCGGCGGCGGCGTCCAACACCATAATGCCATTTCTTCTTGTCGACGAGCCAAGATGTCGACTTTTGGGAGGTCAAGGAAGGTCTAGTTCTCTTTTGGTTCATCCTTCTAAATGGATGTGTTTAAAGGAAACACGGCAATTAAAAAAACAAACAAAAACTCAGTTTTTGATCAAATGTTTTGGCACTAGGATGAGACAAGGGTTGTTTTTTGTTTTTTTGGACACATCAACATTGGTTTATTTTGCATAACTACAATGGAAATACTTCTTTCGCATCATATGAGTCACATGATCAACAACCGGACGATGCCACTGGTGGAAACTACGAAGAAGAAGACAGGAAGTGGTTGGAGGATGACAGGATAAATGGCGATCAGTTTTCAGAGGCCCATCATGTGAACAAACTTATTCTTATGGTTTCAATTATGTTTTTTTTTATTAGTATTATTTAATGGAAACACTTCAATTGCAAAACTGTGTTTTTTCGACATTAGCGAAACATCGGTAAAGTTTTTGTGCATTTGTAATGGGAACGCAGCTTGTGATACAAGTAGAACGCAATATTGTTTATGTAAATATATTATAAGAGTGAAAGTTCAGAGCATTCTGAAACTTTGCACTTTTTTTAAGTAAATCTCACACAATGGCTGCAGGGACTGCTATATCCTCAGCACTGCCATCCGTCTCTCACCACCTCGCGCAGGTGACAACATGAAGTGTGTGTTGAGTGTTTCACTGCAATATTCAGCCTCCTGTTTACCTTGCTTCCTTATTGCATGAGGGACAATAGAAGGAAATGTAGCCTACGGTGCCAATAAATCTACCGTTGCCAGGTCCACAGTTGACCTGGCAACAAATCAAAACGCCCAGTGAAATGTGGCTGAACTGATGCGGCAGTCCGACGCGGACACTGAGGCTCTTCTGTTTGGCTGCACTCAGCTGAGTGTGAAAAATGAGCTGAGGAGAATCTGGCTCTGTTTGTTAGAGCAGGCCCGTTCGGATCAGGAGGTTCCAGCAAATTAGCTGTGGAATGAAGCAGACCGGCTGCAGGACTGCAGAGAACAGAGCGACTCCATCCAGTCACCGTCCTCCATGTTTTATCTGTTCTGTAATGAACAGAAGTGAGCTTGTCTTTACACAACGAGCTTGATTTTATATTTTACAAAGTGTCTGCAAAAGACACTTTGTAAACATTTCTTTAGTGACAGACCAACACAAACTAGAGCGTAATAGTGATGCATGTTTGGCCACAAAGATCTAAAGAAATAACACAGACAAAACATGATGAAATGAAAGATTACTTTAAACTAAGGCTGTACCAAGATGGCCGATACTGTTATCTGATATTAATGCTGCTGTTATGACCAGTAACTCATAATTATCAACGTTATTGTATATATTATATTTATTTAGTCACAATGGATGGATGGATGGATGGATGGACATTTACTTACAATTTGAAAACATATGGAAATAAACATTAATATCTGACCAGTTTTAGTTATGGGATGTGTTCTCCAGGCACATAGTACGATTTTAGAACACCATCAAGTAAATATATTACATTCAGTTGTTTTTAAAATGCTTTATAAATGAAATATGACTTTGTAATTTTAATGCCTTGAAATGAATACTCGCTACGTAGTCTCTTTAACGTAGTCTCTGTCTGTTTAAGAAAGTCATGTTCTTTCTCAAACTGCGCCTTCAGGAAATCATCACAACATGGCTCCTCTATTAACCCTTTAACAGCATATTTACCAGTGTTGCACTGAGAAGTAGCTATTACAACAAGCTCAGCAGATGCTCAATTCCATTAGGTGTTTGCTGATTGCTGCTGGCTAGTCTGAAGGAGCCGAGTGGGGGAGTCACAGAGGAGAGCAATGAAGCTCAGAAACTGCAGCTCTGAGGAGGAGCTCTGCCCTCGAAGGCGGAGCTAGGTCCATCCAGGCGTTTTGCACAGCTGAATGGTTGCCATGGGAGACTAAAGGATTTCTGACACATGCATGAAAAATGAATCTGCCTTCATAAGGAAAGGTTAATTGTTTAAATGTTTTGACAGCTAGTTTTTAAAAGGCAATCCCTTCTCTTTGATGTTACAGAACAGGTCGCCTCTTGATTCCAGTCTTTTAACACCAAAATATTTATGTTCATAAGTATCCTTTGTTTGTTCATGCTTTTTGGAAATATCTCAGAAGGTCTGATGTCAGAGGAATTTGATTTCTAATATTTTGTGTGTTACATCTCCCAAAAACTGCCATGGAAACGGTTTTGTTTATGACGTTTACACTTTTATTTTCCACAATGATTTATCCTCTGATGTGTTTCCAGCACAAGCAGAGCAGAGCGGCAATGAAAACAAAGAACCTCCATGTTTACATGAATAAGAGTTTTAGATTAAGACTTTTTTTTTGCTTTTTTGCTTGTTTAACCTGAAAGCTTCACACACACGTCCTGTAGGGAGGCCGTTTCCTGCCATTCAGCGTTTGGCGCCACCCCCCACCCGTGTACCTCGGCTCAGGACAAGAGCAGAGCCGTTATCTGTCTCAGTGGAACAAAAGAACCTCACAGGTCAACGAGAAGGACGGTAGAACAGCAGGACAGCAGGACGCATCTCGGGGCCCATTTCACAATTCACTAATTCCCTTTAAAGCACTGATGTGTTTAAAATTGTCAGTGACACTTCACTGTTTTGCTTTTCTCATGAACTGCTTCTTTTAAACATTAGCTATTAATATAT
>CAEGAD010053497.1:0-24320 GCA_903067055.1 Poeciliopsis paucimaculata
ATCTCCTCAACCACTCAGGGAAACAAAACTTCCAATTATAAATTTCACACATTTTAAAACCCAAAACAACCAAAAAAAAAAAAAAAAAAAAAAAAAAAAAAAAAAAAAAAAAAAAAGTCCTCCAAAAATTAAAGTTTGCAATTATGAGATAAACCTCCAGGTTAATCAGGTTAATTTATAGTTTTCCAAAGCAAGGTAAATTTTTCATAAATATTTGGCAACCAATTTTCTAAATGTTCATACATTTGCAAGACATAAGACATCTGTGTGGTGGCTTTTGTCTTTGATGACCGAGTAATTTCCCATTCACAGAAACAGAGAAGAACCAGTTTTGTTTTACTTTTTTTTTTTTTAATCCAAAGCTGAAGCAGACAAAAAGATGGCAGGTGGAGCTGAACAGACTCAAAGATGAGGGTAAAGACAGACACATCTGCGCTACCACTACAAAGATGTGACGGGGAAAGGCAAAAATAATAAAAAAAAAAAAAAAACATTCTCACTTTAGAGATGTGATACAATTGGTAACGTGGGTGTTATTTTATAAAGTGACAAGACCAAAATGACAATTGATTATTTTCTACGATCCCAAGTGAGTTAGGAAGTGTATCGTCAGACTGATCGGACTCTTAAGGATGGGGAAGAGTTATACAGTGTGGTAACCTGCTGGTGGTTTAAACTGTGCACCATAGTTCTTTCCAATTCAACTCGGAACTTCAGGAAAATGGCAGAATATACGGTGACATAAATCCACATCAATTGTATTATTGCCCTCTAACAGAACCTCTAAAGGGCCGGTGTGTACCACACAGGATGCTGCTCCTTACATAAATCCCTCCTACTGATGCAGAACATCTTCCCAACACATTTGCAATCAAAAATAATAATAATAAAAAGACAATTTCAATGGTAATCCAAGCTGACAAACACC
This sequence comes from Poeciliopsis paucimaculata, assembly GCA_903067055.1. Taxonomy (NCBI): domain Eukaryota; kingdom Metazoa; phylum Chordata; class Actinopteri; order Cyprinodontiformes; family Poeciliidae; genus Poeciliopsis; species Poeciliopsis paucimaculata. The sequence goes on from CAEGAD010053497.1 coordinate 929, forward strand.
TGCATAGGCTTAACCTGACATACAATCCGTCGATATTTTCAAATCAGAAGGGTAACATTGGTAAAAGCTTGAACCAAATGCCAAGAAAGGATTAAAAGCTATATGCTAATAAGCAATACTCAGTAAGGCCTAGGCTAAAATGGTCATAAAAATCCATGAAAAAATACAGTATTTGTTGCCTCCTCTCCAGTGAGCTACATGTGAAAGAAAGAGTCGTTCTGGGGTGTTTTTCTTCGCTCCATCTCTGTCTGACAAACGCACATTTAGTTAGGAGAGAAGGGCTACAAGTGAGGTGCAGTGTCAGTGGCACAGTTCCCTTGTTTGAGTGCATAGGCCTCAGTTTAACATTCATAAAGACAAACTGAACCTGACAGACACTTCCTGTCCAAATCCCAGAAATCAGCATCCATTTCTTCCCAATTTCCACAGACACTGTCTTTACATTCCTCCTGTCAGTTCAAAATACATCTGCTTGCTTTGCATGTACACAGAGCGAAACCTTCGCTTGTTTCCATTTTTGGAGATTAGCCACGTGATACAACATTCACAGGTAAGGGGACTGTGGGGGAAAAAAAACAATTCAACTACAGCTAATGCTAAGGCTTTGTGTTGTGCTCCAACATCACAGCCTCTCTCACTACACAATCTGATTTCTTGAAAAGAGAATGAGAGATCCAAATCACCCTTTTCCTCTCGTTTTCCTGCATTTCATAATCTCTTTTCTGGTGTAAATACATGTACCCTCTCTTCACCCTGCAAGCAGCAGAGTGACAAGTTTGTTAAAATGGCTGAGTAACAAAAAAAAAAAAAAAAAAAAAAAAAAAAAAAATACACTTTTACAAAACTTTTGCCAAGAAAAATAAAACACTGAGAAAATCCATGCAGTACGACTTGTGTCGACAAATTATTGCTTTCTCCTCTCAACCTGTGTTGTATGTGCATGCAAGCCTGACTCTTTCAGTGGGCAGCAGAGTTTGGGTTGTTGGCTTTCTTTCTCCTTTTCGTTAGCAGTGGATTGGTTGAGTCTTCAATGGTCTTGATTTTGATTTGCTCGTAGTCGACCCTCATCGTTGCCAAGGCACTGGTCATTTCCTCCTGAGAAACAGAACAATGAAAGACATTAGGCCTCAGCATGAGCACAGATGAAAAGATTTCTCCAGTTGTCTCCAGCTGTTGTCCCGGAGACGACTGTGTGTCGATGCTCTTTAAGCTCCGATTCCAGATAATTTCTTCTAAACTCTTAAAATTATCCCCTTTGTGCAGCTTTTTCAATATTTTTAGATACAGAACTCTGAACTAACATTCTCAGCAATAATCTTTTGTAGCAATGACTCTCTGCTTTACAAATATCGAGTCTGGTCATACATTCGTGTATTAACATTAAAATTATCTCCTTTTTTTTCATGCGTTGTAATGTAATTCTGAAATTTATGACGAATAGAATAATGAGGTTTAATTATTTCTGATAGTCCTGAAAATTAAGAGAAATAAAAGTTATATATCTCACTGTGTGTAATGACTGTTTACATAAAATGCTTTCCCTTTTCAATTAATTTCTAATTTCTTAGGTGCACTTATAATACCTGTATTGGCCCTTGAAGACAGTCACTTTGTGAAATTGGAAGCATTTTTTACCACAAAGAAAAACGGCAGCAAATATTCAAAAAATGCAAGATGTTTTGGTACATCTTGCATTACTTTCACATCAAACCAGATGACTTCAAATGACAGAAAGTCTCAGTCAGCAGAAGTTAAGACTTACCACATTGCTGGGTGGCAATAAAACTTGCAGTGCAAACCTTTATGAAATAACTCTGCACAGTTCTTTACAACCCTCCCCTATGTGCAGACCAGATGTAAAGATTAGTGTATAAACACCTCCTACGCACTAATGTAGTGCTATGGCAGGATAACAAAACAAAAAAACGCAAGACAAGCCAAAACCGAATGCTGTAATCGTTATAACGCATTTGAGAATATTCTCCATAAAAGAGCTGCAAATCATTCAGTTAAATAATCACACCTTTTCCTTATACGAGTGTGTGTTGCATCTTATTGCAGATTGAGAAAAACAAATGCCTCACCTTTACTTCCTCCCATGCATCCCTCTCCTCCTTTAAAACCCTACTGGTGTGAAGTGGGGTCTGGGGAACCTCCATTGATTGCTTCAGGAAAAAAGAAAAGGAAAACATCTCAAGGGTTAGAGCAGTAAAGCTGACCAAAATAATTCAGTAGGAAATTATAAAACCATTAAGATGAACATTATGGTTCTCTCACATTGATCCATGGATGATTCATGAACTCTGTGATGGTCATCCTTTGGGTCGGCTCAGTCTTTAGGAGGGTCCTGATCAGCTGTTTAGCTGTGGAAAGAAGATAGGAAAGTCTATGATTTCACTTGCATATTTTCAGCTCTTTCACAGGGTTTTGCCAACTCAAATTTAAGACTTTCCAAGACCATTATGGAATTTAAGATCTACATCTCCACAGAAATGCACACACTTTGTCCAGCAAACTGGAGATAAATTTGCATATATCCATGATAGATACAAAAAAGCTACATAGCTAGCTAGCAAGGATACATTAGCAGTGAATCAACAATTAAATAGTCCTGCCAAGACTAAATTTAAGATCTGTGATTTAAAACCAGTTTACTTTTTTGTAATAAATTTAAAATATTTTAAGGATTTTTATTTTAGGTACATTAATTTAAGACTTTAAGGATTTAAGGACACAATACAGACATATTTTTTTGTAGGATTTTGTCAAGCGGTAAGGTTAAGATATGGATCTATATTCCACAGGAAGAATATAGTCATTTTTTTTAGTCATGGTAACCAGGCTAATCGCTACTATAAGATGTTAGCTTAAAACATCTTACTGTGTGTCCTTTTACACACATTTAAATCTCCTAATAAAAATGTCTAAGTTTTCAAAAACTTTCAATGCTGTTCTCATTTCTTCTTTATAGTTTAAAAACAGGAATTGGCTACAATATGCATTGGAATAACTAAGCTTCACTAAACACAGATCTATACAGTTCAGAATTGGCTCTTCTTGTTGCGCACTAGTGAGGCAATGCATTAATGGATGCACTTTATTTTTATGCAACAGAGCAAAGTACTTTTTTGCAGCGTTCTCAAAGGTAATTATGGTTCTTTGAAACATTGCTGGTTAAAAAAAAAAAAAAAAAAGAAAACACTTGAGTAGATTTTTCCAAAGTGAATTAAAGTGAGTTCAACTATTGAGACACATCTGTTATTTGGAGAGAAACTGCACAGTTACACATCATCACTCCGTAGCTTCAGTTTTCTTTTTAAAACTAGCATATTACTCATGAAACGAGAGTCGACTTTCGACTTAGCAGGCGGCGGCAGCCTGAGAGTTGAAACACCTTGATTAGTTTAAATTTCTTGACCAGTTTTGTCATCCGTTTGTCATGGTTTATTGGGAAACTTCAAACACCAGCAGGAGTTTAATAATTACGGCATCATCAAATTCGAACCGTAATAAAAATATCGTTCACCTGCGTCAGAGTTTTAAGCGCACCATTTAAAAATATACAATAATCTAGTCTAAGATTTATTTTAAAAAAATAATCATTTAAATACCACAAAACTATTGCAGAACATACTTTTGCAGTTATTTTACAGAATTTTCTATAAACCGTTTAAGCAAAAATAAAAAGTTCAGCTTTAGAGTCTGACCTTCTTCCGACACATCTGACCACTCGGGGTTGGGAAATTCATACTGGCCCATCCTTATCCTCCTCTTCATCCCAGGAGAGATGGCTAAGCCATGGTTAGAATAAAAAGGAGGGTATCCACACAACCTGTTGGGTATTTTAAAAAGTAAGATTAGAGAAAAAGAACCTAACAATTAGTGAGATGAAGGGATAGAATGACTGACTTACAGAATATACATAATGACGCCCAAAGACCACATGTCACATGACTTGTCATACTTCTCTGGGCCAAGAACCTCTGGAGCTGTAAACACAATTTAAATAAAGGATAAAAACAATAAAATTTAATAAATTTATTTGACCAGTTTTTTCTTTTTTTATTAGTAAACCTTTACTTAACCAGAAAAAAAAAAAAAAAAAAGAGATTCAGACCTCCTTCACCAGAGTGACCTGGCCCAAAAAGGCAGGAGCACACATCATAATAGACAAGTAAAAAAACAAAAAGACATAAGAAATATATAAAATGCTAACAATGAGGCAATAAAGTGCAGTAGTGTGACAATAATAATTTGATAAAACTAAGGCAAGAGTTGTTTGAAGGAATGCTGGCCTTTACAATAAATGAATCTCATAGATAAAACTATAGTTGCAATACTATGAATGTCATAGTGTAACAATCCACTAGAAATAATTGTTAGTTTTATATTACAAAAAAAAAAGCTAATTGGATCACGTTTCTGTGTAACATCAAGAAAACTTGCAATGTTCACTCAGGCCTAAAAAACAACAAACGGTCAGACGTAAGAGCGGTGCAGGTGCAGACTCTTACCGACGTAGTAGGGTGTGTAGCAGGGAGTATCTAAAGAGTTGTGTGAGGTCGTCTCCTTGGCAAAGCCGAAGTCTGTGAGTTTCAGGAGAGCCCTGGGCCTCTTCGAAGAATACAGCAAGTTCTCCGGCTGCAGGAAGAACCACAGAGATACTTTAGAACCTGCAGGTGTCTTTTTTATTATTCAGGATAAATAACGAGCGTAAGACTAAGATATGAAACAAACCTTCACATCTCTGTGCGCAATATTGATGGCATGTAAGAATTGTATGGCCTCTCCTATGCTCTTCATGATATCAGAGGCCTCTACAATGAAGATATTTTTACAAATGTTACAAGTGATCAAACATGCACATCAACACTGCAACTGTAGCAAATAAAGTATTCCAGTTGTATGCTCTGAAGGTGATCATATCATTTGGTATTCTGACTTATGAAAAACCGCTCTACCTTTCTCTGTGAAGGCCTGGTCTCCTCTGTCCTGGATTCGACTGAAAAGCTCACCGCCGTCCATACTGTAAAACACAGACGCCACCAACGGTGTTATTAATGTACATGAATCTACAAAACATCTTCATTAGGAGGAGTTGCACAAGAATGACATTTTATCTAAGAGGTGAAACCAAGGGAAATCTGGATTTGGATCCCACTGAAGATGATAGAAATCCTGCAGGAAGCACTACTTTAAGCAGATTATGCTAATTACTTGGTGTTCCTAAAAGGAGAAAAATGCTGAAAAGCAGATTACGCTGATCTTCTGAATGAATATAAAACTTCCACACATGGTACTGCTCTGCAAGCCCTACTTCAGCAAACAAGCAGTTTCAAAGAATAGACAAGACAGAGTATTTTTTTTCTAACTTCCTTTTCCCTGTAACAGGTGGTCTGTGGTTTGTCGGGCGACCAAAAAAAAAAAAAAGTGATAATGGGGTTTGCTCTGATTAGAAACTGGAGTTTTTCTATTTTCTCTTCATCAGAAATCAAACCTGAACTGAAAAATTTCAGTCCAATTTTTGGATTGTGCATCAGCTCTGAAATCTGATGCACAAATTCAGTCTGAACACAGCAGCTAATGGAAGTGTGGTCCGTTCCAGTAATACTGATGACTAAAGCAGCGCCTTTTTCTCTGAATCAGCATGAGGCTTTTGACATTAAAACAGTGTGAAAATGGTAAATTTACATACACATCTGAATCTTCAGCAGAAAAGATGGTCGTTTAATGAGTAGAGCATGAAGTAAGACAATGTGTATTTAAACTAAGAATATGTATTTAGTGATCCAGACCTAATTAGATGGAAAGCACCACTTTGACTCAAATATTTATATTATGACTAAGTGGCTTGTTGATGGTATCATTTATACATAAAGCTGAAGATATTTGGCTTGTCCATGAGGTCAGCTGCAATTAAAGTCTTAAAAGATGCCATTTTTTGGGCAAGAGCTTATCTGAACTTATTTCACTGTGGACACCCACTATGGTGTTACAGCAATTCCCAGATTAACATGGAGCCTTCATGATCTATTTTAAACTAATTTTCTTTCATTTGCGAGTGACAGTTTAAGTGATTGTTTTTACAGATTTCAGGCTGAAATGCTTGCTAAAGTACAACTATATAAATTTAGCGAGAGTGTGCTCAGTCATATGCAAGCATTTGTCTGAGCTGGTATACATTATTTTGACTGTTTCTTTAATCAACACAAACGTGTGCACCCAACTCTAGTTTTAAAAAAAATCTAGTCAAGATGCATTATTAAGGAACCCTTCAAAAGGGATGCCAACTTAAAGGCAGTGACCATTTGTGACTGACTTTTGAAGTATGGAGTTAGACAATCCTCTCTTGTGATATTCATGCCCATGATAAATGTCTCAGGGGCAATCCATAGACACATTTTTCACTTAACACGACCAACAACATAAGTTGTCATTTATAAAGGCAACTTTACACAGGAGCACCTCTATACAGTTCTGCATAATTTCAGCAAATACAGACAAAAATGCAGCTAATAATTACTTATTGCATATGAGAAAACTCTCTCCAACTTACTCCATAAGTTTCATTTAGTCTTTTTGCTCGCTATGACTGCACCAGTTTCAGATCAAATCATCAATACCAATTTCACATCTGCTGAACGGCTCATGTCACCGAGGATCGGCTCCTCAGGCATGCGAGTGGTTACGGGAGAGGCAGACTCAGAATTAGAGCAGAGGGACCCCCTCCGGAACCGCAGCATGAGTTAATTTTTGCATTCTGAGAAACGGACGGCGGAAACCATTCAGCAACGCAGGCCGTCTTTCATACAAATCTAACTCAGTCTCTCTCTTTTTTTTCCAAACATGGTTCAGAGAAAGGCGATATTCTCGAAGTGACTCGGCCCAACCCTCTTCCTCTACGTTTCTCAAAACTGTTGAGGACATGAATTTTGTTTCACAAACGATGATGATTTTGATTAACGGTGAAGAATGGGTACGTATTTCTTACTGAAACAGCAAAAAAAAAAAAAAAAAATGAAACGGCATTCTTACACACACACACACACATCAGCCTACACTGTTTCACATCCCATCAGCAGGGTGAGGGTGTTTAACCATCTGAAACGATAAACTAGAGACTGACTGAACATCTCAAACAACCATTTCTAATAAATGCAGACCAAATCAAATTTTAATTTGTTGTGTTTTATACATTAATGTGTCTTAATTACAAGTGTTAGATGAAGGAGTTCTCAACTAAACTATTTGTAATTTAACATATTCAAGATAAACATATCTATGCATATCTAGGTTACTTTAATTAGGAAGGGATTCATTTTGGAAATTTTGTAGAGACCCTGGCATTGTGACCCTTTACACAACATGGGTCAACAAAGTGTCTAATGTAGGTCAGACTCAATGACTCATGTATCAGGTAGCAGAACAATCAGGTCATCAAGATGGTTCTCCAAGTGTAATATTCTAGGAAATGTTTTGATTTCATAAGAAAAACTACCTTTTTCTTTAATTGTCACAGAATCTCTCAAGGAAATTACTCATCACTTGCTACACCACTGTATGAGCGCCTCAGCTCACATGTCTGCCTTTGTGCAGCGAGGACAACCACACAGCAAAAAGGATGCACGTGTGACAACTTTATGGGGGTTTGGCGGTTTTAAAATGCAACAAAGTGGAAATGGAAAGGAAATAACAGTAAGTTGTTTAGAGGAAATGGGTCATTTTGTACCAAGGTCATGCTGAGTAAATTTACAATAAAAGCTGAATAAAATTAACCTTTGTAGGCTTAAACTTTGCCTTCTTCACACTTGACACTAGCACCTGTGGGCTGTAGAAATAAACAGAAACTGAATCATTACAATGCTGACAGCTTCGCGAAATAAAGTGAACTGTGAATCTTAATGAAATGATTCAACTCAGACCATACGGATCAGCCTAAGCTGAAAAGTCATTACAATGCATTTTCGATACAATAGTCACTAATGAAAACAGTTATTATAAAAACAGCCTTTCCTCCATCAGTAAATAGCATTTAATTAGCTTTAAATTGTAAAATAATAAGCTTGTGAAACAGACATTGAAATATAAAGTGTCTGTATTAAAAATATTTTTTCACTTAACTTCTGTTTCTATATGTTAAACATCAAGCAAACAAATACAAAGTTGCCAAAGCCATGTTTTTACTGGGTTTTTCACAGATAAATTCTGCAAAATTAAAAAAAAAAAAAAAAAAGGTTAACGCTTATTCAACATCCAATGTATTTCTGGGAGGCTCCCAATATATAGTCTTATTTTTACTTTGTATGTCACCCTATTCTGTTTTGAGGATACATTCAGCTTAAAAATGTCTGACAGTAAAATGTCTATATTGTGTTAACATACTTAAACTTTACTGTTGATATTAGCAGTAAGTATTATTGTATTTACTTCCAATTTTTTATGGTCCCCTCATGGCTATATTATTCAAAGCTTTGATAATGCAAATGTTTTTGATATTTTATTTAATAATTGAGGCCACATTGCCAGCCCCTACCACACCATATATTATAAACCATCTAATAAAATATATTTATATTAGATGGCCAGCCATCTCTCTTTCACGCTACAATTATTCAGCTAAATAAACACACTGTCAGAAAAAAGTCAGAGATGAAATGTATTTAACATTTCCAATATGTCTAAACTTTATACTGCCTTTTTGTTGCTCTGCACACTAAACCACACTGACCTGTCAACAGAAAGATAAAAGATTTCCAGACTAAATGCTAAGCTTGAATCACACTTAGAAACATTAAACGGGTAAAAACGAAACAATTGAAAAGAATAAATGACTCACTGATCATTTGGTCAGCATCACACTGCACAAGGTCTGACAGACTTGGGCTTTTTATGACTTGTGATCAACATTGGGTTTGTAAGTCAGCCTGCAAAACACTTCCGATAACATGTTGTACGAACTTACTTATTTACCAACCACATGTTGTGTGAGCTGTCATTATTTCAGACAAAGACTGAATAACTTTTTCTTTAGATCTTCAATTAATATTTCTTAGGATATTCTCTCACTGTAAGCAACTTAACATTTTTAAGGTAGCAGGAAATACGTTTATTAATTGTAATTAAAGTAAGCCACCATCACCGGTCTGGTCCAGGACAATGATGAGTCAAGATGCTGACAGAAGGTGGACCTGCAGGTCCACTGGTGTGGCCAGAACCACACCAGTGACAATGTGGAGATGACGGTGGATGTCCACAGAACACTTTGTGAACAAAGTTGTTCGGATTCTATTCAAACTTAAAAATCGCCAAATATGGTACAGACGATGTGACGAAACTTCAATTGCAGATTTTTGAAAGTGATTACAATCTAAAATACCCAACAAATCTGATGGGTACAGATAGTTGTCAAGTCATTTTGGGTTACGATAAAGATGTCTGCGAAAATTCATCAAAGCGAAACAGAAGCTGGCAAAGGTGTGAAAGAAAAGCGAAATGGAGCAAAAATCAGTTTGTGTCTCAAAGTTCTTTGATGCACAATTTAAAGGGGCAGTATAATGCATTTTCCAGGCACATAGTTACTTTATTGTGCTATAAAATAGCACTCTTATCTTCAGTTGTTATGAAAATACTATATATCAAAAGACTTGGAAGATATTTGTCTTTGTAATCCACCAACGTTTTTACCAGCATTGGACTGAGAAGTGGCTCATAATGAGCTCAGCACATGTACAGCTCCACCAGGTATTTGTTAATTGCTGCTGGCTAGTTTAAAGGAACAGAGTGGGGGAGTTGAGCTGCACCTCAAAGCACCTATGAAGCGTTTTGCCACTGGAGATTAAAAGGCTTCTCAAATCAAAGCAACATTCCAAGAATGTTTTTTTAATGAGGGAATAACAAAAAATTACATAAAACTCAAAAAAGTTGATTTTACATAATAGTGATCCTTTAAATTGTTGAAACATGCTTTAAACATAATGTAAAATAGGAAAACTGATTTTTTTCCCCCCTTATTATTACTTGCAACTCTTTAATTTTAAATATTTAACTTAAAAAAAGAAACAAGAACAATCCTAATAAAAGAAACTGCATCAGGAGTCAGATTGTCAGTTAAGTCAAAACAGTACAAATTGAAAAGATATTTTAAAAAAATACTGTAAAAAGTGCCAAAAAGCTGACATCTGTGAGAAAGAAAAAACAGAAACAAATTGCTCCCACTTCCGCTCTTGCTGTAGAGAATGGAGCATGACATAAACCTGACTCTTGGTTCAGATGATGTATGTTGTGTAAGTCGGAAGAGCTACAGATGTGATTTATTTTTCCAAGAACAGATTTTCCTGTATTTTGTTCTGACAGTTTAAGCTTGTTCTCCATTGTCAAGCTTAACTCTTGCTGGTGAATGTCTGGTTTGGTTGTACTGAAGCTTGGAGCGTCTCCATTGGCAGATTGTTCCTCACCGTTTTGCTGCTGTGATTCTGTGCAGGCACGTGGGCGAGCCATGAGAGCTCAGGAGCTGTGGTTGGTGCTCCGGTGAGGTTGTTAGCAGCAACATTCAGCAACTGAAAACCTTGAGGTTGTGGTTTGCATGGACTCAAATAAACCCAGATATTTAATTTTATCTTATAGAAATTTGTATCTGGCCCAAACATAATGAAAGCAATTCAAGTTAGCTGATTGTTTTGCTAAACGTACAAATGTATCCATATTAAAGTCAAACGATGCAGTACAAGATCCATGCATGAACATTATTGAAAACAAAAACCCAAACAAACAATAAAATGCACATCACGTCAAACTAACTTCCGGTGTTTCAAGTCAAGCAGTGCAAAACTATTGATCTGACTGATCGTTAACCAGAGCTGCACAGTTGCTCGTCTTTTCATTGCATTCTTGTTTTTCGGAGTCGCGTTTTGCTTGTAGGGCTGTGAAATATCAATTAATTCACTCCAGAAGTTGAAGGATGCGCTTCTGATTTTGCTTCTGCTTACGCCCTTTCACACTATCAGCTTTCTCATAGCAGATGACATATCCGGCAATCCACACTGTGGTGGTTGAGAAAGGCCTAGCCTTTGCCTGCAGTGGCGTACATCTCTTGCCGATCAGCAAATGCAGTCTGCTGTCAATAAAATTAGCTTGCACATGATACACGGCATAGTGCGGCCTGTACTACCCTCAGAGTGCTAGTGGTAGCAGAGAAGAGCCATGCAGGATCTGCTACTGGAGTTGAGTCTGGACAGGGCTGACCGGGGAGGAACCAGTTAAAGCCGCTCTCATGGAAAAGAAGCTTTAGACACTCGAAATGATAAATAATGTAGACATAATATGAAGATGTTTGAATTTTCAGCTCAAACAGAAACATAAATATTAGAATATTGCTATTTTGATGAGTGAATAAATTGAAATCCAAAATGTTTCCCCATCTATAAAGGAGAACCTCTGTTGATTGAGGGTCTGTGTAGACGGACTGTGCACTCACCACTCCATGACAATAAGGAGACACTTCTTGCCCTGATAGAGGTTCTCATAAACATCAATGATGCGCACAATATTAGCGCAGGGGGACGCCCTCCAGTGCAGCTCCACTTCCCTGCGTGCCTTGGGACAGTCCTGCAGCATCTGAGCACAAACACAAAAAGAGTGAGTGTGATGAACAATGTGTGTGCCATATGTAAATATTTATTTACATTGAACATCCGAAAACCCGGATTACAGAGTAACAGTAAGACTAAACTCAAAGTAGTGAACTTAATTCCGTTTTTCCTCTTCCATTTAGGTTTTTTTTTTTTTTTTTAAATGGCCATCTTATGACAGAATGTTGCACGTAACATGAAGCAACAACAACCTGGAGATGTTATGCTGCCACCAGATGGCAAAATGTTAAATATGCAGGGGTATTTTTTTTTATTTAGACTTGTGAGCAGGTAGCTCCCTCTGTCTGTGACACTTTGTCAGCACCCTGTCTATGACATTATTTCTGTCACAGTCCTTGTTAGAACGTCTACATGAAAACCAGCAGTCAATAATTCTTTTATTAAGGGTTAGTGTGTTTGTGACCATCAGAACGACAACACTAAAGTTAAACAACAGTATCTGATGCAATAACATGAATAATTTAAACATTTTAGAGTTTTTTTTTTATATGAACTGACAGAACATGTATACTGAAGAGTAAACGGTGGACAGTCATCAGATCAAACAACCAACGGCAGACAGAGAAAGTTGTGTCTCGCAAAGCAGTAAAACACTTGACTGATTAAATAAGGATGTGACTAAGGAACACCTGCAAAACACACACACCAATCATGCATGTGTATCTATCTAGTCTGGTAATTTTGTGCATAAACTAAATTCATTAAAAGTAAGTGAATATGACATGACTTTTTTTAATAAAAATTATTTCCTTACAATTCAGATGGTGATTAAAATATAAGCTGTGTAACTGAAAAAAAACAAATGATAAATTAGTCTATGCACATATTTCAATTAGAGAGACACCATGCTATCTTGCAATTAACACTTATTTATTGTCATGAGTAAAAAAGATAAAGGAAAAAAAGGACAACACACACCGTCAGTGGACTTGTGTGTGCTAAGCAAGCAGTTTACTGAAGAAAGCAGCTGTAGCTTTCCAAAATGGTAGAACAATGAAAGAAACAACTTAAGCTTTAATAGTTTGCAGGTTTTAGCATTTGAGGTACAAAAATATTAGCAATAACCATCTATATGGGAAGGAACAATGGTAAGTTACAGACATTATTGTGCAAATTCAGAAAAAAATCTCAACTAAATATAATACACCAAAAAATGTTTAAAAACAGAAACTTCACACAAAAAGAGCTAAATATTTAACTTTAGAGAATAGCAGAGATTAAAAGCAAGCTTTAATGATTAGGGGAATATTTCTTAACCGTGAAATAAATTACTTTCAAAACAATGATAATGGTGCTTTTAAGTCTGTGTTACAGCATTTAATCTTTGGAATTAAGTATTTTTAAATTTAATTCAACATCAATCAGATGCAGGTTGTAGGCACAAGCAGAAAGCGATGAAAATAAAGCATCTGAACTAGCAAAAAGTGTAGCTGCATTTTAGACTTCATAACTGTGCCAGGGAGGCTTTTGGGATACATTTCTATCCTTGCTACATGCAGAATACACTAGAAGTCATTTTTCCAAGAACCACAAGTTTCCAAGCAGCTTAGTTAGTTTTTAAAAAATGAATACAGTTTTCAGAATAATCTGAAACATTCAGAGACTACCGGCATTGTAGTCTGTTTATATTCAGAATGACAAAGAAAAAGCAAAGTTTTATCCAAATTCAGACAGTATGAACGTTGTTAAAAGTGTAAAGCATAAATTAAAAGAAAAAAACCCCCCAAAAAAACCCCAATAACTTAATGTAATCCACCCCACTGGGGGTATACCTTCAGTCTGTTGACTTGAGCATGTAAAAACCCACGAAAGAAGGAAACATTCTCCTTTACAGAAATTTTTCTTGTGGTCTAAGGTTCAGTATCTAAAACAACTTAAAATCTATAAGTTATTATGTGGTTTTCTTATTATACGTCTTATTTAATATGACTATTTAACCAATGATTTAGACAAAATTGTGATAGTGTTATTTACTCCGGCAAGCCTGAATCAAAGAGCTGAAGCACGAATTACTTCCCCATTAACTATTAATTTGATTCAGGTGTACTGCAGCAGCGATTTATCCAAAGTAAGCAGGATAGCAGGACTGGTGGAGTGTAGTTGAAGACCCCTGAATTATTAAGCTCAGTTTAATTCATTCAGCTGGTCAGCCAATTAAAACAAATGAGTCTTAGAAGAGTCAAAGATCCCTAAAATCTCTTTAACCTCAGATTAGCAAAGAATTTCTGGTGACAACTAAATTAAACGTCCCTCTAATAGGACAAAAGAAATAGATTTATTCTTCAGACAGAAGAGAAGACTAGAGCCTGCCAGAATAATACATAGCAATGGTTACCAGGAAGATGTGATATGGAGGGTTTGGGCACACCTCTGTTTTATATCAACCCCACTCATACAGCCCAGTTTAACGAACCTTAAGGGCAGAACAAACCACAGCTTGGCTTGATTCTTCTAAACAGAGTAACTAGGAAAACACAAAATACATAATCCAGTTTGACATAAATACAACAAAATATACACACAAAAAACGCATTAAACATCTATTCTCATATTAATTATTTTATATTTCTGAATATATTGGGTTTGTGCACACTTTTTTTTCCTTTGCATTATATGTGAAAAATCCACACCATTTTCTGATCACAGCAGCTTTGTAAAAAAACTAAATAAAGACTGCATTAGCAAATATTCTAACTTTCTTTGGTCTACAACCATATTTATGGGTAATTTTTGTTACGACAACATTGTGGATCACTAAACACCCAAATCAAACACAGTTAAGGGCTGGTAAGACAAAACATCACATAAACATAAAAATAATTTAACCACTGGCAGATACGTTGTTTAGAAAAAGACAGTTACACACAGTGAGATATTTTGGACACTTTGTATAGTTTAAACTGAAATCTGAGGTTTCAGCTTAAAATAGTGAGTGAAGTAAAATGACCATGTTTTGACCAGAATTACTCATAGAAACACAACTCCAGCTAATCCATACTTCTCTATTTAAAAAAAAGCATTCTTAATTATTTTTTTCTGTCACAACCTAAGAGTGAAAGTAATATCCAATTACATAAAAAACTTAAAATGTCCAAAAAACAAACAAACAACAAAAACAGTCCTTCTGTCCTTAGGCCACCTGCAATGCATATGAAAGCAGACTCCTGTGACCTCACTGCTGGTGTTTGTGCAGCGTGCCCCCCTGCCCTCCAATCATCTGTTGTTTGCCCTTTTAAACTAAACAGTGAAGCTTGTTAAGAAGGCGGGAAAAGATGGAGGCAGATGGGCACACAATACACTTTCACAAGCCCCAACTAAAGTTCCCTAGGGCGGGCCAAAAACAGCAGGAGGCGAGACAGTTCAGCGAAAGAAGACCACTTCCTCCACTTGCTGCATTGAGCAAGTGGAGGAAAACAAAACGGCTAGTTAAAAATCACAGTGTGGGTGACAGTGCAGTGAAAACGTGTGGGGGACTAAGAATATGCAGAGGTGACAGGTTAAGCTCGGCTCAATCAGAAAAGCTTCTTATGCTGACAAAAAGAGGCTAAACAACGAGCTGCCAGAGGAAGATGCAGTTTGTGCTTTTGGCTTGTTCAGTGCAGAATCATTAAAGTTGAAAATGTGTTTGTGTCGTTGGGGTATTAAAGGCATTTGTGAAGCCACATAAAATCTTCTTTTTTAACTACAAACAGAAAAAAAAAAATCAGGTGTTCACATACACTAACCCCCCCCCCGCCCCCCCCCCTTCCTTTTCTCACTGACACTAAATCAAACTGTTCCCTGTTCAATAGGCAAAGTATGTCTGTTAGCTTAGACTTAAAAGGAAAAAGGAAAGCCAGTGAGAAAAATAAAGTTGTTTATTTTACAATCTTCACAATGTGCATATTAACATGTGGTTTGATCTTAAGATTGACTGCTTACATATGAACAGAGTCATCCATCATTTCTAGTTATCCTTATCACACACCCTTGCGTTTGATCTTCAAAGACTCAACAACGCCCACTTTCTTTTCCATTAGGAGCTTTCGCTCTGTATCAGGAAGTGAGATGACAGGAAGTGTTACAGCCTTGATTGTAAAACAACTGGCAGTTGCTCCCAGCTGCTCTAAACGAGGCTCCCTTAAGCAGTGTCCTAACAGAGGAGGAAGTGAGAGTCTACTACATCTCCATGATACGGATGTGTTGTTTTAGAGCTGAGGCTGTGACGCCTTCTGTCGTCTCACTTCCTGATACAAAACGAAAGCTCCTAATGGGAAAGAAAGTGGGTGTTATTGAGTCTTTAAAGATCAAATGTAAGGGCGTGCAGGATAAGGATAACTAGAAACAATAGATAACGCTGTTGATGGAAGTAAAACGGAGAATAAAAGTTACCAGATATGATTCTGACTCAAACAATCTGCATCCCACGATCTGGCTGGATCTCACCAACTCAGCCCTTAGGTAACCTCATGATTCACAGCATGGACTGTGTTTTGTCACTAATATCTGTGAACTATATCAGTGAACCACATCTGGGTCACTAGTACAAATTCAAGCACGTGTGTTAAATGTTGAACTGCTGACCTGACTCAGACTGTAGAAGAAGTGCTCATGTGCAAATAATGAGCACAGACAACATAAAGGAGAAATAAAAACCATTCCACCTCCCTTTGATAAGTCATTCATTATTTCCTACCTAGACAGCACTAAAATAATTGCATAATGGACGTCACATAAATCTGTCATCCTCACAGAGTTATCACAGGAGTCATTTCAGGTATCTCAATAATTTGAGGAATTCCTTGTGCATCAAGCAGGTCAATTTATTTCCATCGAGTACTTTCCGATAAATTATTCTATTTGCTGAGTTCTGTGGAAATGTTTAAAGCAAAAGCTTTAAACATTGCAAGTCTTTTTCTTGCAATAACATTTAAGTGGAAACTATTTTGAAAGATGCACCAATTAAGCCTCAGTATGCAAAAAAAAGCCTCCCTTGGGCAGTTTTTAAAAAAGAATGAGGATGTTCTGCTAAAACTCCTGAAAGTGGTGATATTCTATGATTAATGCATTCCATATAATGGTTAAAATTTGATTTAAAAAAAGTTAGATTAGAAACTAACTTTCTAATCTAAAGATTAGAAAATCTAATCTAATCACTTGATAAGTGAGATCTTATCTCACTTATCAAGTTAAGATCTCACTTTATTTTCTCACTTTCTCAACTTACGCTGTTTACAACTGTAAACTACTTCAGTTAAATTTTGAGGTGAGCATTAGACTTCCTGAAAAAACAAGTTTCAAGGTAGTTTCACTGTTGGTCATTTTGGCTACCATTCATAACAGAGCAGCAGGACTGGTTTGTGGTTAAATGGCCTTTACAAAGAAGGGGAAAAATGCTTCCTTTTACCGTTAACACCATTCAGCACAATTTAACCACACTGCTTCGGTATCAGGAACTAATCCCAAGTAGCAAATAACATGCAAAGGAAGGTTTGCTAAAAGATTCAAGCATTAAGTTTTTCTCTAGAAGTTGTGTTCATTATATAAAAGTTGTGTTAGACTTTTGAACAAACATATTCAAGTCCAGGTTTTGGGCTCTTTTTCTTTACAGTATGACAGTTGCATCAGCTTGGAAACTACTCGACCACACAACTTGTTAGCAAGTTTCTTCTCCATCTATCAAACCACATCCTTACATCCGCCCACATAGAAAGTGGTGGTCTACTCCTCCAGAAGACACAATACTATAAATACAGATTCTAATTCAAGCATGGCCTCAGTTTGGACCAATAAGAGTTACTAATTATCTACATTCATCTGGCATCAAAATATTCACAATTCCTATTAGTAAGATTTATGTAGGTCTGTGCAAGTGTCACTGATATTCTTCATGTGCATTATGTAGTTTTTGCAAATATGAACAAAAGGCTGCAAAGAATACAGTAGCAATTCCTTGCTACCATGACGATTCCTGATGTGTCACTTTATATATATATATATATTCTTTTTCCACTTCCATCTTTAGTTTTAAAGGATGGGAGTTGAAAAGTTTTAGTTACAGAAGGCAGAGCGGCTTCAAGCACCAGCTTCACATTTCAAATAAAATAAAGATTAAACACTTAGGACAGGGAAAATAAAATTAGGAAAAAATGAATCATCCTGAATTCACTACATCTGCTGACCTGGTTTTACTTAAAGAAGTGGTGTTTATCAGATTTTAAAAATCCTTCAATCTAACCTCAAGATGGAAAAGTTGCCCAACACCGAAAATAAAAACCATAGGCAAATGCAAATCACTCAAACCCTAAAGTTTAAAGGCAGTGTTGTTTTTACTGTCAGTGAACATTGACTAAATCTTGTTTCTAACAGAAAAAGATTTAAAAGGAATTGTGTCAATAATGATTAGTGCAAAAAAAAAAAGTTAATGATAGTAACTTGAAGAACCGTTAAGGAAAAATGCCTCGTTCTCCCGACCTATGAATGTTTTATGACCAAAAGACGGGGATTTCCCTCTTTAGGGACAGAAACAATAGAAATATCAGATTATTAAAGATAATTTGAGTTACGATTTTACACAAATATGAAAAACAGAGCTTTTTGTGAGTGATATATTGCCACAGTTACTTCACTGTAATCATGTTAATGTTTTATCAGACAACACTGTGAAATCAGATGGATTTATAATCCATAGACAGACGTTATGATTACCAAGTCCTCATAAAACGGTGTCAAGATAAAATCAGTTCTACCATGTTTCAAGAGACTTAGTGGTTTAGTGATCATAAATTTAAACGGCCGAATATCTTCAGTTCCTCTTTTTTTACACCTGCTTACCATGTTTACCTGCAGCGACACTTAAAAGCATACGCAACCATGTTCAAATGCCAGTTTTGTTGTGACGTAAAAAACATCAGAAGAGACATTTTCCACATAATATTTATGCTGTACTATTTTATGTTAAAAATAAATTAAAAAAAGAAGCTAAAGAACATAAAACTATTAAGATACTAAAACATCGATGTCTAAATTTGAACAAACTTAAACTAAATTTTGACTTTTAATCTTCTTTAGTTCAACTATATCGAATTGAGTTAAAATGGAATAATATTCAGATGACTTAAGATTTACCTGGCATTTTGTTACATTGGATCAGAGGGACAACAAGACAAGTCAAAATAAGGGCTTGATGCAAACTAGTCACCTCCAATAAGAGAAATAACATTATAAATTTATTTTAAAAAAGATGAGCCAGAAACTGCCGATGACGGCTTCAAGTAGCTCACCAGCGACATTGAAGAAGTTGCAAAACTTTCCAACAAGTGTTTTTTTTTTTTTCTTCATGTGACAACAGGCTTCTGTATTCTTCATGTATCCACAATAAGAAACAAAGTTACAATGCAGGATTCTTCTCTTCCAGAGAAAAACACCCAGACCTGGTTAAAATCTCCCAAAACCTTCATTGCAGATGAATTTGATATGATCTCATGAAAGCAAAGATGAACTTTTGAACAATAATCTGGGGTATTTGCCAAATGAACAGTGCTAAACGTCACTGAAGAACATATAGACACTGAAACATGGAGGTGGGTGAATCAAGTCTGGAATTATTTATTTAAAGATTGTCAAGGTGGGAAAAGTAACTAATATTTCCAAATATCAATAGGGCTTAACAGCAAAACATCAAAAGTCTGCAAACAAGCTAAAGATGAAAATAGATTTGCTTTTTCAGCATTACAATAAGTCCAAGTTGTTTTCCAAAATAACAGAAGGTGGAACTCAATGGTTTAAAATAGCCCATTTAGAAATAAGGAGCAAATCTGTGGGATCCCCAGAAGATGGCTTTGGACAAGAAATGTCTCCACCATCCCAATCTGATTGATCTAATGAACCATTTAAAGGTGAAGTGGGAAAATATTAACAAGTTGTGGGATCACAATACACTCTCACCAAAAAGCTTGGATGCTAAATTTGAGTCAAAAGATGCTAAATGAAAGAATTAGTTTAAAGGTTGACTCACCAATGCAACTTGATTTTTGACCCTCATTTCAACCTTTAAAAACCATAAGGAGTGCCTTTCACGACTTTTAAACGGGTTGGATATAAATTGTAACATTTGTAACCACTGTTGGGTTGGTCTCTCTGCATGGTTGTTTGTCTTTGTGCTGTCCTCTAACAGACCGGGGACCTGTCCACGGTGAACCGTGTCTCCGACGACAAACGATGGGCACCAGCCCGTCTCTCAATCCTACATGAACCAGCAGGGATAGACGCTAGATCGATGGTTGTTTTCCTAGCAGTTTATTTCAGGCAGCCCAGTCACACACCATCCCCCTCCTGCTGTCCTCTCTTGTATTTACATTTTACCCCTGAAGAGTTGTCATACCGCAGAGCTTCTCAGCTCAATCTAACACCATGTTCTTTCCAAATGCTTCTAGATCCCTTCTCCATAGCTTTGATAAACAGATAAGGCCCACACAGTATGACAGAGTCCTGCTGCATGACATGTTTAATCAACCCAGGTTACACAAACACCGACAGTAAATGCGTCAGCTGCACTCGTAGGTTTTCATTATGCATCACATCAAAGATTCATAAAGCAAGGGCTTTAATGTGGAACAATCCTTTAACCTTTTATGGTCTAATGTAAACAACTAATACTAAAAATAATATTTAATTGTAACAAGTTTTAAATGATAAAGCTGAATATTTTTGGTGGCTATTTAAAAAAAAATATGGAAAAAAATGTATGGAGCAATAATGAGTCACATTTCCTCATAATACAAACACAACCAATAAGTGAAATAGAAACATTAATACAGATAATATATTTAACTTTTAATTATTTTTTGTATTAAATAGCGAAGGAAAAAAAATCCCACTTTTAAACTTATGATACCACAGCAACATGTCAGGTTTATCGATATCGACTCTTGCCAATCTGAAGCTTTGATGCTTCTTTCCCACAAGACAAAAATACATTTGATTTTTTATTTTTTTAGAGGAGCTGAAAAGATGACATTAAATTTTGACTGAAGAAAATTAATATGCAAAATGTATTTGAAATCATCTTTAATGTTTAACCATTATTTATCATGATGAAATCCAGCATTCTTCATTCAGGGTGTTCCATGAAGTCCAAATTTAAGATGTAGCCGAATAAAACACTTAGAATTTCAACACAATACATGTTGAATTTTTAACAAAATGGTTCAATATTATGAAGTTTATATCTTTGAAAGTAATTACTTTCATCTCTATGTCAACATCAGGGCTAGACATATATAAGCCAGCGACATTTGTTTTACTGCTTCTTTTTAATTTACTCAAATTAAGTCCATCATCCACGTAAAAGAAACCGCTTTTCAATTTGTTTAGGATTATATTTTTATTTTTTTTAATACAGTGTCATCACTGTACAACATTTGGCAGCACTTCAGACCTCTAAAAAACACATTACTGGCAGACCAATCAACACAGGAAGTATATATAAAGTCAATCAAAAAGTTATTGATTTTTAGAGAGACTCTACTAGGTGCGATACAGTAGAAAACCATAAATGATTACGTTTAAAGGAAACATCAGTCTGCCAAACATTTGCCGGTAAGTGTTATTAGTAACGAGTGACTAAATAAGAAGTTTCCTTCATAGTGTGTGAGGTTTATTAAACCTAAGAGAATGTCCATATAACCAGATTTTTTCCCCAAAGAAAAGTCAGATAAAAAAATTGCATTATTCTGCAAAACCAGAACAAAATGCGGTCCAAGAAATGCCCACGCTGTATCAATGCAACATCACCATTTTAAATTTACAGGTACTTGAACCTGGACTCTTAATGAACACAATGCAATAGACCTGACTGGGTCAGCACAACCAAAACAACATTTTGCAGAGCATTTCACAGGATGACACGCTGCCGTGGAGACATTTTTTTTTGTCACCTTTGAGTTTTCATACATTAGCACGAGCACAAACGGAGGATAAAAATATTCAAGAGACAAGCCTGATGACTTGTGATGTCTCTGTACACTTACACATGCATGACTCTTCTGGTGTGTGTTACTTATGAGAATTTATGTGAGCCGATAAAAACGCAGCAACATTCCTGATGTGCTCTTGCCTTGCATATCTCATCCCTTCATGCAGTTTTTGGGTAATGCAGAGTTTAGAAATGAAAGAACTGGGTCAATGCCATTTTTTTTCCTACGCCGTCTGGACACTGTGATAGGGAATAACACCCACTTCACTGTCTGACTATTTCTAATATTCTGCAAAGCCCCCCATTTCGCTGAGGAACATTTGGGTTGCATCAGAAGCAAAAATTATTAAAGAAATATTTAAAGCAAACATCATTTTGATTATTCTTTGACATTCTGTTTAATGTGAACATTGTTAAATGTTCGTATCTTTATGACCTTATTTGGTGACTGTCCAAACACGTCGCAGCTGGATTGTATAGGCCACTGGAAACTCTCTTTATGAGCCAAGTTTCAAAATATACCCTTGCGTCTAGGAATAAAAAACAGAGCTTCACAAAGGACCATTCATTCGACAAACTGCATTATCAATCAAATTTTCCATCACTGGGACTGATACAATCTCTCAAATCATGTATCTGCTTCTTGTTTGGTTGCCTTTTTTTTGTTCTTTTTCCAGTAAGCAGAACCAGTGTCATCAAGCAGGGCTGTGACATATGTAACATTTATGTCTAATTGACACAGATGTGAAATGACTAGTAACTGTGTCCACAACACTATGAAGCAGCTAATAATAATAATAAACTGTATTTCAAAAGGAACAACACAACTGAAACATGAATATTAGTATTTGATGCACTGTACTACAGATTATAACTAAGGGTTTTTTTAAACCTGATAGACGATAAGATTTCTTAATTTGAAAGGTATAAAGTAGCAGATGGTTTTTCCCCTTTTGCAAACCTTTTCTAAACATTATGGCCCATTACTGTCAGACTGTCAGGGGAAAGCACATTCATGTATAAAGTGAGTGTGAAATGGAGATGAAGGCAGCCTTCATTCAAATAGTTTGGTGTTTGGAAGGAAAGCTCAGTTTTTAATTTCTGCTCCCTCCTGTGTCTTCAATGCCAACTTTCAACTTGCACCACAATGGCATTTATTTGATGTTTTTTTTTTTTTTAAATGCACAACTGAGATTTTGAAGTAAAATATTGAGCTCATACAAGTATAATACACCCAGAGTTTTAACATGCATTAAAATTATAAATCAAAACCTGCCTCGGTAGCACAACCTCGGAGGTGAAGCATCAACACAACGAATCTAATACGGCATTTAAAAAAAACAAGCACTTGACAGAGTTTGGCTACATCGAGGCTCAATGCAGGAGGACATCCGGAGCGAACAGATGGCAGGTAAAGCAGCGCACAACACTCACCCCGATTAGCATCACGGTCAAAAGGCTAAACAAATAACCCGAAAAATAATTCAAGTCTTTGAGGTAGAGGTGTAAGACGCTGGTTCTGCTCCTGCTGTTGGACCGCCGCTACGCGCTACTGGTAGTAATATTTCTCAGACTGAGATAGGCCTGTCACGATACCAAATTTTCCTGAGCGATTGTCTCAAAAATTATTGCGATAAACGATAATATTGTTTGAAGACCTTTTTACACTGATTTAATGGAAATGATGTAATAATGCATGCCAAAGATAGATATACTTTATTTTCAAAAGAACACTTAACACTGGAACTGATAAACAAAACAACCAAAAACAAAAATAAAATGGATTCTC
>CAEGAD010053547.1:0-25329 GCA_903067055.1 Poeciliopsis paucimaculata
GAAGCGGACCAGGAAGCGGACCAGGTAAGAGACCACGTAAGGGACCAGGAAGCGGACCAGGAAAGGGACCAGGTAAGAGACCAGGTAATGGACCAGGTAAGAGACCAGGAAAGGGACCAGGAAGCGGACCAGGAAGCGGACCAGGAAGCGGACCAGGTAAGAGACCACGTAAGGGACCAGGAAGCGGACCAGGAAGCGGACCAGGTAAGAGACCAGGTAATGGACCAGGTAAGAGACCAGGTAAGAGACCAGGAAAGGGACCAGGAAGCGGACCAGGAAGCGGACCAGGTAAGAGACCACGTAAGGGACCAGGAAGCGGACCAGGAAAGGGACCAGGTAAGGGACCAGGTAAGAGACCAGGAAAGGGACCAGGAAGCGGACCAGGTAAGAGACCAGGTAATGGACCAGGTAAGAGACCAGGTAAGAGACCAGGAAAGGGACCAGGAAACGGTTTCTGTCTCTCTCTCTCTCTCTCTCTGGGAATCTGCTGGTGGTTGCAGATCGTTTCTGCTGCAGATTTCAGAAGGAGATAATCAGAAGGTTTCGGTTCTGACTCACATCGTGATCTCACTTCATGTCAGAGGTTCCATGTTGGTCTGCAGGATGCTGAATGCAGAGGGCCAAGCTGGGGGCCCTCAGGCTCTGCAGGGCCCCTGGAGGCCCCACTGAGGATCACTGAGACCTTTGGTGGGGCTCAAAGTTAAAAAGGGAAAATTGAACAAGATCTTAAAACACCGAACAACAAAATAGCAACAATCCATATTAATCAATAATCTAATTGGATCCTGCTATATCACTGCCATCAAATTTAGTCTATATTTTACTCAACAGGAATAAAGTTTCTGTTTCTGCTGCTGACAGATGGAGGCTGATCTGAGACTGCAGCTGTTAAACAGGCCAGAGGAGAGAAGGTCAAAGGTCATCAAGTTATGAAATAAAAACATTTGCTGCCATTTTACTAATGAAGCTCTAATAATATCTATTTAACCTCTAGAACAACTTGGCTGCAGATGATTTATAGATCTAAAAGCTTAAAGGAGTTTAACTCTATATAATGTTTTCTATGTTAGCATCTAGATCTAGAATTATAAGACTGAAATATCAAGGCAAGGAAAACTCAGTAGCTGCCGTTAGGGGCCCTTCAGGGGCCTCCAGACCCTCAGGGGCCTCCAGACACTCAGGGGCCTCCAGACACTCAGGGGCCTCCAGACACTCAAGGGCCCCCAGACTCTCAAGGGCCTCCAGACTCTCAGGGGCCTCCAGACTCTCAGGGGCCTCCAGACACTCAAGGGCCTCCAGACTCTCAGGGGCCTCCAGACACTCAGGGGCCTCCAGACACTCAGGGGCCTCCAGACTCTCAAGGGCCTCCAGACTCTCAAGGGCCTCCAGACTCTCAGGGGCCTCCAGACTCTCAGGGGCCTCCAGACACTCAGGGGCCTCCAGACACTCAGGGCCCCTAGAAATGGTCTGATTGTAACAGATCATAGATCTAGAGCTGCAGCATCATTTATAGAGAACGATGTTATTAAGTTTTAGTTAATGGATTCAGCTGAGAAAAGAAATTGTACATTTAGGATTTAATTAGGACGTTTACTTTGTATAAGATTAAAGAACCATCTTGATAGTTTGATTGTTGTCACCATGGCTACAATATGGCGTAATCTTTGTGTTTGTTCATAAATACATCACAGCAAATAACCAATAATCAGTGATTGATTTTAAACCTGGTCTCCCTCCGGTGGTACCAGGTGGAACCTGGTGGTACCTGGTGGTACCGGGTGGTATCGGGTGGTAACTGCTGGTATCGGGTGGTAACTGGTGGTACCAGGCGGAACCTGGTGGTACCTGGTGGTACCACGTGGTATCGGGTGGTATCGGGTGGTACCGGGTGGTATCGGGTGGTAACTGGTGGTACCAGGCGGAACCTGGTGGTACCTGGTGGTACCTGGTGGTACCTGGTGGTAACTGGTGGTATCGGGTGGTAACTGGTGGTATCGGGTGGTATCGGGTGGTAACTGGTGGTACCTGGTGGTACCTGGTGGTAACTGGTGGTATCGGGTGGTATCGGGTGGTAACTGGTGGTACCTGGTGGTACCTGGTGGTATCGGGTGGTATCGGGTGGTAACTGGTGGTACCTGGTGGTACCTGGTGGTATCGGGTGGTAACTGGTGGTAACTGGTGGTACCTGGTGGTACCTGGTGGTACCGGGTGGTAACTGGTGGTAACTGGTGGTACCGGGTGGTAACTGGTGGTAACTGGTGGTACCTGGTGGTATCGGGTGGTACCGGGGCTTTGAGCTGCATCTCGACTCGCGGTGACAGTCGGTACCATGTCTCATATAAAGACACCCATTGTTTCTATCTGTCGGTGGTTCTGAACCAGACTGTCTGCAGAACCGGGCTTTTAGCAGAATGATGAAGTTAAAGTCAGAAGTTTCTCTGCAGCCGAAGCATTTTTGTGTTTAGGAGCGGGGCGGGTTTTGTCCCAATTATGAAAATATAAATAAACAGTTTTTCTAACATCAAACCTACATTTTTATTCACAAACCAGTGAATGAAAATATTCTTGCCCATAATGTGACAGTTAGAGGCTCAGATCCTCTCCTCCTCACCGTCTGAACAACATGGAGGCAGAAACTGAGTCATTATTAGCCTCAGGGCAGCCAGACTAGTTTATTTTGATAACTTATTATATTTAGCTAAATGTTATTGCTGAGGGGACAAGCAGGCATTCTCATGCTCAGATAAAAATTTATAAGTAAAAATAAAAAAATTTTGAAAAAAAAAAAAAACAACTCAAAAGGGGCACTAGGGGCATCGGGGGCAGGGGCTCAAGCCCCCTTTCCTCCCCCCCGGCTGCATCTGCCTGCATGACTGATCCCTGTGAGTATCCTTATGCCAGGACCCCTGCAGGGCCCCCACGTTGAGGCCCTGGGCTGCAGGAAGCAGCCTGCTGACTCTCTGACCCAGTTTCCAGGCATGCTGTGACTCAGCAGGCTCAGGTTGCTGCATCATCACTGTGTGCTGCGTTGAGCTGCGTTGAGCTGCCCACGCCTTCAGCTCCTCTCTGACCTGCTTCCATTCAGAGCTGCTGAGAGATCTCTCAGATCAGAGATCTCTCAGATCTCTGATCTGAGAGACTTCCTGCCGCCGGCGCTGCATGCTGCATGCTGGGGGCCCCAGAACGAAGCTGCAGCCTTTTAAGGACGTTCAGCAGTTTGTTGTGTTTTTGTCCCTATGCTGCCTGACTCAGCTTTACAGCCCACAGCATGCATCCACCGCCGTCTACCAACAGGACGTCCAGAAAACATTCAGGCCTGATCAAAAACAGAAGACAAAATTTAACAGCAACTATAAAGTTCAGCTTCTGCTTTTTGACAAGTAAATTTGCATTTTAGCTAAATATGTAGTTAGCTTGCAGCTAACTACATATTTAACCAGCTCAGAACTAAATATTTGGTTTACAGCTAAATAATTAGCTTGTGCATGAACTATTTACGGAGCTACATTTTTATTTTTGAATTAGCTAAATATTTAGCCTGATAATTAGCTTGGAGTTAGCGCTGCGCTAGCTGCTGGTGGTGAGGATGACAGCAGGGTGTGAAAACTTTCTGCTGGATTAAAACCTTCATGAAGTTGAAGGATTTCCTGGACCTGTTGGTGGTTCTCTGAGATCACGACCTGCGTTCAATTTCAGGTTTAAAATGTTGCATGAAAGAAGTTTAGATGAATAGAAGATAAAATAGCGGCTGGTAATCGGGTCGAACATCAGCGTGACGCGTCAGCCGGGACAAACATGATGTCATCCTCCGCTAACCGGGTCACACAGAGCTTCTTTCTAGGACTTGCGCTGCTGCCTGGAAACACCCTCACAGCCAGAGGAGGGGCTTTCTGCCCTCACCACAACTCGCCCCTCACATCCAGGAACCGAACAGCGCCGCAGAACCGAACCCATCCAGGAACTGAACCAAGAGGCCTTCGGACCAGCAGATCCGTTCAGTAGTTTATAAACTACCAGCACTATTAGAGTCTCTCAATGAAGTACTGTAGAACCGGGCGGTGTAGAACCGGGCGGTGTAGAACCGGGCGGTGTAGATC
This sequence comes from Poeciliopsis paucimaculata, assembly GCA_903067055.1. Taxonomy (NCBI): domain Eukaryota; kingdom Metazoa; phylum Chordata; class Actinopteri; order Cyprinodontiformes; family Poeciliidae; genus Poeciliopsis; species Poeciliopsis paucimaculata. The sequence continues at coordinate 4,098 of CAEGAD010053547.1, forward strand.
CGGGCGGTGTAGATCCGGGCGGTGTAGATCCGGGGTGTCTCTATCCTCCTGGTTCTAGTCAGAACTCCAGCAGCAGCTTCCGGTTCGTCAGTCTGACGCTGCAGAAATCAAAGTTTCTCTGGGCGGAGACTTTAGTCTCTGGTTCTGGAAATGTTCTGCAGCTGGGAGAAGGCCCACTGTGGAACCCAAAGGTCAGAACCGGGTGGACTTCTGACCTCAGAGGTCAGAGGTCAGCCTGATTTCTAGTTTACAGCTGGACGAACTGAAGCTGTGCATTGACTCTAGATCTGTAAGTCAAGTGTAGATTGTTCCTCTTTCATAACTTCATCCAAACATTAATCTGTTCTCAGCATCTGTTCAGTGATTGGAGGGGGTCAAAGGTCACCTGGTGACTTAAGCAGGGGGACCAAAAATTGTATTCAAGTAAAAGTAGCTCTACCTCAACATATTTTTAGTCAGGTGTAAAAAAAAAGTATTTGGTAAAACTTCAGAGTAATTAATCAAATGATCAAAAATGACATCAAATGGACCAGAATATAAAGTTAAGTGGAAATTTTGGTGTTTTAAAGTCCAAAATGAAAATAGTTTGTACAAAAAACTACAAAACAACCAAATCAGGCAAACAAATCATTTTTTAACTCGGTTTCTGAAGCAGAAGCTGCAGGTTTGTTTCTGCAGAAGTTTGAGAAGAAATCACTGAATATTTACTCAAAACTGTTGATATTACATCATTTAATTACTCAGGTAAAAGTTAAAAGTACAGAATAATTAAAGCACATTTAGTAAATTTAACCAACTATTTATGACCAGCTCTGTATTTGAGTCACAGAAATGTTGCAAGTTTTACATTTTGAACTGTTTGAGTTTGTAAAAGTTTAACTTGATCAGTTTTATTAACTATTTATTAATTTTGTTGTGTCTCTAAATTAGCTCTTTAAAAAAACTAAAAAGGCGATTAGTTCCCAGAATGCCTAGCTGCAGGTTATCGTTTTACTTTGATGAAAATAAATCAAATTTTCAGAATTCAGTCGATGTTTAATAAAATATTTGCTCATGCAAACTGAATCAATAAATCTAATCCAACCTTAAAATAAGTTATTATAACTCAGTAATGAAAATAATACAGAAATGTTTTCTTGTTCAATAGTTGAGGAAAACTTGTTTGCATCATTTAACAGGATTATCTTGCTGTTAAACTTGATGAACTTTAATTTCTAAATTAAATCAAAAACAAGTGAAACTTTCTAACCGTCAAACTCAACAAACGTTCCTGTGATAATTATTAATGTTTGTGTTCATTTACTTGGAGCCGTTTTCAGTCTGACTGTGGAGTTTAAAGGTTCACAGAATAACATCTGTCTTCCCCCAACAGAACCAGAACCTCTGGTTTGGACCCGTCTGCAGTTCCGCTCTCCACCTGTAGAGGCCAGTGTTCCTTCAGTTTGTGGTTCCGACCTACCTGGAACCGAAGCAGAACTTTCTGCTCTCTCGACCTTTATTCCTGTAATTATCATGATTTTCTGCTTCGATGAAACATCTCAGTGTTACATCATCGACTTACAGCAGAAAAGATTTAATTAGTTTTTATATAAATAAGTAAAATAACTAATTGGCTCCTTATGACCCAACAGAACCGTGTGGGAAAACTTCACTGTGGTTCTGAAAACCTCTTTGGACCATGGAGGTTCTGACTCAAAGTTCTGTCACAATGAATGAACCTCAGATCTACTGCATGTTTCTGTCCATCAGAACCAAACGATTCAACAGAACCAAAGGGTCCAGGAGGACTGAGTGCTGCAGGTTGATGTCTCCTTATTCTTTCTCACATAAAAACTTTTTCAATCTTTTGATAATCAATTGAACTTAATTCTCTGATTGATCAGAGTCAGTTTGTGTGGTTGAACTGAAATCATATTTTTCTAAAATCTGGAGACATTTGTTGTGAATTGGCACTTTAGAAGTAAAAACTTCGGCTCCGACTGGATTCATTACTGGGAATGTTCTGGGTTTTAATCTGTCAGAATCGGAGCAGGTTACAGATCTTTTCTGGTTTTATGAAGCAGGTCCAGTTACTGATGACCTTGAAGGATAGAGGCATCTCATGCAGCAGCTTTCCAGGTTCTGCTGTGTCCTGATGTGTCTGCGGCTTTAGCGGGACGATCCGGTGGTTCGTCAGCGACATGAGCAGCAGCTTCTGCTGGCTGCCGAAGCTGCATCTGCTGGGCTCTCCAGCAGGAAGAGGAGCGCTGATGAAGCACCGCCGCTGGATGCCGTTTCCTAGGCAACGGTGAAGTACGCTGACAGCAGTTCCTGTAAACTTGATGATTTATCAGATAATTCCTCCTCATGCATTAAAGCAGGTCAGAGAAAAGATGCTGAGATCATCTGTGCTCCGACCTCAGAGCGACCACATCCAAGCTGTGACATCACAGCGGGGGGCGGGGCCACAGCAGTCACCTCAGTTCAGACTCCCACAGGCAGATGGAGATAAGATCAGATGAACTTTCCTGATCTCAGTCAAACGGACTAAAGCGCTGCGGTAGCAGAGCAACCAGCAGATGTGTAGTACTGATAAGAAAGTCAGCATGAAGCAGAAACAAGCTGAAGGCTGACAGGAAGCACCGCGCAGAGCAACGCAGCAACATGGCTGCTGAGAGCAACACAAACTACTGCAACGACTCAGTCTGGACGGAAAAAGTTGCTTCACTTGTAAACAAAATGTTCAGCTGCTCCAGTCACACATGGGATCAATAAACATCTATCATTCTAAATCCATGTAGATCGTCCAGATCCATGTAGATCACCTAGATCCATGTAGATCACCTAGATCCATGCAGATCTATCAAACAGCTGTAATCTAGATGGTAACGTCTAGACAATGATGACTATGATTGCGTTCACACTGCAGGACTTCAATCACTAAAATCATTTTAAAATTCATTTTACTAATTTAACCCGACTGCAGCCACACGACCCAAAGGATGTGCAGAAGAAGAAGTCGCCATCCTGCAGCGACATGAGGCCGTAAACATGTCGCTTTAAAGCTATCAGATTCATTTCCACAGGAGGAAGTGGAACCAGTGGGTTTGGTTTTGGGATCTAGATCGGAGTGGCTCCTCTCGTTGGGCTGCTGCTGCGTTCGACACTTTGACCTTTGAGAACGAAGCTGACCCGTCTAAACTGGAAGCCCGACTATCAGCGGTTGTCTGATCATTTCCTGCTTCTGGACGCTGATAATGCAGATTCATCAGCTTCAGAAACTCACAACCTTTCTGAAAAGATTTTACTTTGAAAATCACAAAATGTGTCTTAAAAACAGGCAGGAGGCGAAGAGACGCTCAGAGCATCCGTCCATGTTTTCTGTCTGCAGGAGTCTCAGTCCGGTCCGGTCCGGTCCGGTCCGGGGAAAGTCCAGGTCCAAGACCTGCTGGCCTGTCGGATCAGGAAGCAGCGTCATCATCATGTGACTTTATTTTATCAGCAACATGATGGAGATCATCACATCTGTTATTAACATCTGGATGACATCCTGATGCAGCGGTGAACTAGTTAGCAGGTCACTGAGGTTAACTAGTCAGGAGGTCAGCTGTCACAGACTGGACTTTTATCTGGTCTCTGCTGTATTTCTGTCCAGTTTGTTGACGTATTTCCGCCATATTTTGTGGCGCATGCTGACCTGACAGACATTCTCACTGCATGCAGCATCTGGTGTTGGACAGAACACCGGTCCAGATCCAAAACCCTGAGGAACTCCCTGCAGTACCAGCAGCCACTTCCTGTCTGACTTCCTGTACTGTCTGCGGTCCGATCCGGTGTTGGTTCGGATCCCACCACAGCTTGAGTCTGGACTTTGACTAGGCCGCCGTGTCTGCTGCCAATGAGCTGCTGTGACTCATCCTGGTCCAGTCAGGAACTGCAGGCCGGTGGGAGTAAGTCAGGCCCACACCATCACTCTGCCAACACCATGCCATCGGCTTCTCCTGATCTGCTGCTTTCCTCCATGTTGGTCCAACGTCTCCGCTCTGGTCTCATCTGCTCTCCGTCCAGATGTGGCTCTACCAACCTCAGGCCATCTTGTTTCTAGAGAGGAGAGGAGATGACCTTTAACCTTTAACTTGATATCGTGAGGTTTGTGCTGAGCAGCAGGAAATCCTCCTCAGATATTTAGAGCTTCATAAAAATTTTAGCCCATTTCTGCTGAGAGCCAGCGGTTCTGATTGGTTCTGATGGGTTCTGATTGGTTCTGATTGGTTCTGATCGGTGCTGCTGGGTTCTGATGGGTTCTGATTGGTTCTGATCGGTGCTGCTGGGGTGAAACCAGGACAAATGAGCGAGACGATCCTCGGCTTCATGCTGAGTTTCACAGAGTCAGAGATCAGAGGCTTCAGGATCTGGGTCGTCGATCCAGAGGATCGGAACCGGCAGAGATCCGAGCCTCCATCCGCACCGGGGCAGCAGGTTCTGATGGATGCTGGATGTTGGATGACAGCTGGATGATGTGCTCTGCAGTGACTCAGCCTCAGTCTGTAGGAGTTTCTCTGTTTTTGGGTTTTTCTCACAGATAGATTCTAATCAGCAGGCAGGAAGTTGATCAGCTTTAATCACCTGAGCGCGCTCAGAGCTGATGGACGCTCTGATAGGAGGAATCTCCCCGATCGGTTATCTGACCCCAGATCAGATCTGATGGTCATAAATAAGTTGATCTGACAGCAGATGAACCAGAAGACGGACCACAGAGGAGCCGACATGCTGCCGCTCTGCCGCGCCGCCGACACGCTGCTGGTGAGAATCATGGCTGCTGAACTCTGACTGCTCTCTGGCTGCACTGATGGGTTCTGACAGGGAGGTTCTGGTTCAAACCCGGTTCTGGTTCTGAAAGGAACCAATAGCTGAAAAATGGCGCCTGTGTTTAGAGCTCAGGATGTTGCTAAGATTAAGATTCATAAGACAGAAAGTACCAGAACCGGGTCAGGAACCAGCCAGGCGTTAGGAAGGGCAGTAGCCCAGGGCCGCCACGCTGTGGGTGGCGCAAACATCCTACTTTATATAAAGCTAAGAGGCCGACAGCAGGTGAGTCAGATTTATATTTTGGGATTTTTATGAACATAAAAAATCCTAAACTATCTGAAAATGACCTGGTGGTTTTATCAACACATCTGAGCTAAAAGTTAAAGCTAAATATGAAAGCTGTGGTTTAAAGCTCGGGCCCCCAGAGGGCTCCGGCCCCCGGGCCCTGTCCTTCTGGGCCCGGTTCTGGTCAGGAATGTTGGGAAAACCAAACAAACGCCGACTGAACAGCAACGGATCATAAATATAAACATATGAACCATAAACAAATAAATCTGAGATTAAAATATTTAATCTCAGATTATAGATTATATTTTTGTATTAGCTTAATTTGATCAGTAAGTGTTCAGATTAAATGGATTATTACTGAAATTCAGATCGACAACGAATTTTTTTAGTAATTAAATGATTGGCTTATTTCAATCACAACTCAGTAGATCGATCAATAGATTTATGGATTTCACTTTATCCATGAATCTCTGGGTTTTTGTTCTCAGGTTCTGAAACAGATTTAATGTTTTTATTAAATTATTGTCCCCAGTTGAAGCTGAAGGAGGATGTACTTACTTTCTGCCAGGAACATTTTCCAGGTTCCATGATGCAGCCAGAGAGCGTCAAGTTATTCAGTTCGACCCGTTTGGACCCGGTTGGACCCGTTTGGACCCGGTTCGACTCAGTTCACTGCCAAAGCACAAAATCCTACCAAATTATTTCTCTCCCATTTCCAGTTTGGTTCAGTCTGAGATTTTTACACTGAAACTAAGATTTGATGTTCTGGTCGTCTTGGACCCGGTAAGACCCGGTCAGTCTGCTGATATTTGTGTTTGATTGGAAACTGTAAAAATAATCTTGACTTTGGAGATGAATACCATTAATACTGTCCAGGTTCTGGTCCAGCTGACCCCGCTGTCCTCCTCAGGTCCTGTGCAGTGCATTGTGGGTAATCTCCTGCCAGCCGGTCTGTGACTCCACGCTGGTTTTCTCCTCTGACGTTTCTCCTCCGTCTGAAGGAAACGGAAACGTCCATCAGCGCTCGCTGTCGCCGTGGAGCTGGAGGTGGGTCCAGCAGAACCTCTGGTTCTGGTCCTGGTTCCGGTGCTGACTCTGCCCTCTGCCCCTGCAGGTCCAGCATGGTGAAGAACCGGATCCCGTCCACCATCTGGGAGGCCAGCTGCAGCGCCAAGTTCTGCTCCGGACCCAAACCGGGTCAGGAGGGAGAACACGACTGGAACTCCGTCCCGATCCACCAGAACATTCTGATTTTGACCCGGATGGAGCACAGCCGCTGCTACAACGCCTCCTACCTCTCAGTGGCAGTGGGCTGCACCTGCGTCCGGGCCAGCACCGAGCAGAACTAGAATCCAGTACCAGAACCGGACCCGGAACTAGCATAAGAGCTGAGCAGAACTACAGACCAGAACCAGAAATCTGCAGTTGAATAGTTCAATGGAACATCAAACGGTTCTGGATCCAGTTTGATGTTGTGGTTCGACCCGGTTCCTCTGGTCCTCCTGGTTCTGTTCAGAACTCTGTTGGCTCCTCTTCCTCCTCTGAGCTCTGCGTTTCCATAGAAACCGATATTTTCTGGTTCTGAACAAGTTTATGAACACGGACTCGGACAGAACCGCTGTCTTCCGGCCCGGTTCTGAACCTGCAATGTTTTGGGTTTATTCACTAAACCAGGAAAATGTTTATGATTCATGTGAAGAACAAAGACGGGTTCTGTTTGTGGTTCTGATTGTAAAATGTTCTGTTTATTTACAGATTCAGTTTTATTCACATCACAAACTGACTAAACTTTCTGTACAAAAATGCTGGAAAATATAAAGATGTTGAATCTTTATTTGGGTTCTAATCTGGTCCTGGTTCTGGTCCAGCTGAAGTTCTGTGGACGGTTTTTTAACCTTTAATTTCATACAAATAAACTGGAACTGACGAAATGTGAATAAAATCCAACCAGTTCTGTTTGTTAGTGTCAGGTTCTGAACCGGTTCTGGTTCTGAACCCAAACCATTGGGTTTATCGGTTAATTTAAGGTTTTCCTTTTCTCTGATATCTTCTAGTTTTACTGACTGGCTGTTGACTGAATTATTATATTTATTTCCTGCCCTCATTAAAATGTAATTACAGTAAAACTGTGTTACAGTAACACAGAACCACCAGCAGGGGGCAGCAAATCACGCGAGGCTTTAACCAGCTTAATTTAAACAGAAGCTTGGTTTTTCAGCTCCGTTAGCTTAGCTCCGTTAGCTTAGCTCCCTCAGGTTGTTTACAGGCAGGAAAACAGTGAAACTAAAGTCCGTTTTCCATCTTTTTTCTGTTTTGGTTGTGTGATCAGACACAATAACGCAGCAAGTTCCTACCAACAATCTGCGAGACAGTCGTTTTTGCCAGTTATGTTTATGGCCTCTCAAGATGGCGCTCATATTCCTTTGCAGTAGAGTGACATTATTTCGTTTGCAACATATCGCTGGGTTGTGGTGGCGTAGGGGAAGCGCGACCCACATTTGGAGGCCTTGTCCTCGTCGCGGGTTTGACTCCCGGACCCGACAATATTTGCTGCATGTCTTTCCCCCTTCCTGTCAGCCTACGTCATATAAAATGTAAATGAACTAGGAAATAAACTATAACATGTTACAGAAACAGAGTTTAAAAAGATTTCACTAGATGTGAAAAAACAAGGTAACCAGTGGATCTTTTCAAACATTTTATCTTAATGGCTGTATACAGTTTTAGTTCTTTAAGCTCATCCCTTGTTTACTTCCTGGTTCGGTAAAGGGGTCCTAAAAAGCCACGCCCACAGAAACACCTGTCTCTCCCTGCTGCTGTCACCAGTTCATCCATAACACCAGCAGGAGGAAACTGTAAAAAAACCCCCAATAAAATCTGATGGGATTAATATAAAATATTACACATTTTATTAGAATCAACAGAGGGGATGGATTGTGATCACAATCCAACATTTATCCCACCAATCAAACTCAAAATACGATTCTAGCTTTAGCTGCACATGCTAGTTAGCATTAGCTACAAGCATTAGCACAGTGAAAACCAAGCTTCATGGCTTCTGGTCATCAGGTCATGATTCATGTTCATATAATGAGCTTTAAAGGGACAGAAACAAGAAGCTGTTTGGATGTACAGACCTGCAGCAGCTGATGATGATGATGATGAAGGGACATAAAATCAGCTTCACCACACTTCCGTTCCAGATATCTGAAACGGGTTTATGACTAAACCAGTTTCAGTCTCTAATTAATATGCATAGAAATTAATGCAAATTATTGTTCCATCCATTTATTTTAATGTATTTCAGAAATCTTGAGATTCTTGAAGTTGTGGCAGAATCAGAATAACTAATCTCTTTAGCAGTTCTGTTAAAACGTCACAGATTTACATAGCATTTTGAAATTGAAACAAAACGGAGTTTATTTAACAAAGTGACTAACAGGAGCCAAACTGATCAACCCACAGAGGTCCCTGTGTTTATTGCACCACAGTGACACCTAGCGGTCACACCGTGACACAACCTTTACTTCATGGATCTTAGGTGGGGTGTTTCTGTCTTAGGAAGTTTTTGTTCCCCTCGTGTCCCTTTCACTTTTTACAATCCTGCTGAGCTTCTCCACTCTGAAGCATTTTCTGATCAAATTTCTAATCAAATTTCTGCAGGCAGCATTTTGGACGCCTCATTTCTTAACTCCTGTATGTACAACCAGAGCTTTGACTGGTCATAATTATGTTGCCATATCTTAACGTCTGACCCTTCAGATGATGAAATGAACTAAAACTAATAAGCAGTTAATCAGGTTCATTAATAAAGTCTTGCTCTGATGGAGTTTGCTTGGAGTGAAATCATCATTTCAGATCTGCTCTTTATATTTTCACTCAGTTTGTTGTTGTAGTTTATGAGAAATATGAGAAGCGTTGTGGAAACCTGGTCCGCAGCACCCAGCCGGGCCAGAACCAGGCGGCCGGGACAGAACCAGGCGGCCGGATCAGAACCAGGCGGCCGGGCCAGAACCAGGCAGTCAAACCAGAACCAGGCGGTCAAACCAGAACCAGGCGGCCGGGCCAGAACCAGGCGGCCGGGCCAGAACCAGGCGGCCGGATCAGAACCAGGCGGCCGGGCCAGAACCAGGCAGTCAAACCAGAACCAGGCGGTCAAACCAGAACCAGGCGGCCGGGCCAGAACCAGTCGGCCGGACCAGAACCAGGCGGCCGGGCAAGAACCAGGCGGTCAAACCAGAACCAGGCGGCCGGGCCAGAACCAGGCGGTCAAACCAGAACCAGGCGGTCAAACCAGAACCAGGCGGTCAAACCAGAACCAGGCGGTCAAACCAGAACCAGGCGGCCGGACCAGAACCAGGCGGTCAAACCAGTACCAGGCAGCCGGGCCAGAACCAGGCGGCTGGGCCAGAACCAGGCGGCCGGGCCAGAACCAGGCGGCCGGGCCAGAACCAGGCCACTGGTCCATTTCCAGGCTCACGATCATCAACAAACATCTGATTGGTTCTGCAGTGAGGAAGAGGAGGAGGAAGAGCCACAGTGTGTGTTTTGGTGTGATCAGTTTGCTCTCAGTCGCTCTGTAAACGTGGAGCAGGAAGTCCAGCAGAACCAGAACTCCCAGAACTCAGGTTGGTTTGGACTTTAAATTCTCCTTAACCAGTTCAGCCCAGAACTGGATCCAGTTATTTAACTGGAACTGGAGACCAGTTAACACTGATCTGTTCTAAACTAACCTTCCAGCTTCTCTCTCTGACATCACAGAGGGCAAAGGTCGCAGAGATGAGAGGATGTGATTATAGATGATTGATCTCCAGTTGATCAGGTGTTTGAGTCAGTTGGGTCGTCCCAGTTAGTCCCAGTTAGTCCCAGTTAGTCCCAGTTAGTCCCAGTCAATCAGTGCATCAAGTTGAACTTATTATTAAATGAGTTTTAACAGTTTGATTCGTCTTTCAGTTGTTGCTTCTGCAGGTTTGAGGTTTTTTGAGGAAACGGTTCAGAATGTGTTCTGATCGGGCCGGTCGGACAGAACTCTCTGGGTTCTGATCGGGCCGGTCGGACAGAACCTGTCTGTCATCTGATCCGGCCCGACAGAACCTGTCGGAGGTGGAAACACCCAGAAAGTCAAACACGGTGAGTCGGGCCTGAACACAGCCGGTACCTCCTCAGTGTAAACATGAGCTGTCCGATCAGGATGTGGGAGGTTCTGACCCGTTAAAGGTCGGATCAGAACACTGAAGGTTCTGACAGAGCAGGTCATTCAGGTCGGACCCATCCTCGCCCAGGATTTGCATGCTGCAGGAAATACAAACAAACTCATTTTCATTTACGGCTGCATGCTGGCGTCAGGCTGCAGCTCTTCTCTCATAGGAACCAGAACCATCAGAGTTCTGCTGAGCAGAACCCGACCCAAACGCTACGATTCACAGCCTCTCTCCAGAACCTCTGGATTATTTCCAACATTGCCGACATCTTTAAGTAATCTGCATCAGAACACAGGCTGGTGAGTCACCGTTATCTATGAAAGAAGGTCCAAATGGTTCTGATGGACCCGGCTGAGGCTTCTATATTTACTGCTCCACCTCCGGTTCACCTGTGATCCAGGTGAGGTGCTCGCTGAGCCAGAACGGTTCTGGAAGCTGATCTTTTCTGAAGCACAGTGGATGTTTCAGGTTCTGGTGTCTGTGCAGAACCACGACAAGCAGAACCATTCCAGTAGTAATCTCTGGTTCCGTCCTCACTGAACAGAACTTTATGGTTCTGATCGAGAGGCTCGGTGCTCAGCTGGTCTTCCTGGTTCCTGTTGGGTTCCTTCCAGGGAATAACCCAGGAATCCTCCATGGCAGCAGTGGGAGTGGACGCAACCGGGTCGTGGTTCCCGACACCAGGACTCTTCCTCCTCCTCATCCTTCTCATCCTCCTCTCCATCTTCCTCACTGCTCTCTGCAGCGACTGCAACAGGTCAGCTCTGCAGCCCGAACACAAGCACTCTGAAACAGACGCAGACAGAAGCAGACAGACGAAGACAGACGCAGTCAGAAGCAGACAGACGAAGACAGACGCAGACAGACAAAGACAGACGCAGACAGATGCAGACAGACGCAGCTCACAGCAGTTATGGAAACAATGGGGACCATTTATACCGTTACACAAACACCAGTGATGTATGTCATTTAGCCTGTCATTAGTATATATATATTTCCAGTTATATATTTAATAAGGTTGCAACTCAATATTGAGTTCAGAATTGTGTCATTTATGAATGAATGAACAACGTGGTCCATTATTCCTGTTATTAGAGGCTAAATGACTGTAGTATTATTGCTGTTAATTTGTGACGGAACATCTTTACAAACTGCCCACAATAGTGGACCAGAACCTTTTCCTGAATCTGGCACCAGAACCAGAATCTGTCCATCCATGGAGGTCAGTTCTGCAGCAGTTTTGATAATCTGTTTGGGTTTCAGAAACTCGTTTGAGCTCCAGGACTCAGAGACAGACAAACCGCCGTCAGCTCTCATCCGAGTGGTAAGATCAGCAGAACCGCCGATCGGCTGCAGAACTCCAACCGGAACCGACTAACCGATGTGTGACCCGGTCTGCAGGTGAAGCTGGAGGAGGTGAAGGAGAACCCGATGATTGGAGAGATCCAGAAGGACGAGAGAGGTGAGCCGTCTGATCTGGAGAAGGTTCTGCAGAACCCGGGGAATCCAGTCCTGTTCAGTTTGGACCTTTTTCTGTTGCAGAGTTTCGTCCTGAAGGAGGTCCAGCTGAGCCGGTCAGTTCCTCTGAGGGCCAACAGGGGGAGCTGCAGAGCCGCCCAGGTCAGGCTGGTTCTGTGGGTCAATCAGAGAAACCAGAACCAGAACCTGCTTTCAAAAAGAATTCATTAAAATATCCAACTCCCACTGCAGCTCTCAATATGACCTTCTGATATATTTACTCATTTAAATTCATGGACAGACTAAATATTTGCATGTCAAATTATATGAGATTCCCCAGAGAGCCAAGCAGCAGAACCAATAAATGGATCGATCTGATCCATTTATTGGTTCTAGAAATATTTACCTGCAGAAGATGGAATCAGTTCGACTTCACCTGCTTTAAATATCCGCATTTATGTCCATTATAGAACAACGGGTCGGATTAGAGATATGTTGAATATGCTGCACAGGAAAATGTAATAAAGACGTATTTGTTCTCCCACACATTTGGAAACGCAGCAGCAGATTCACACAAAGGTAGAATCATAAAAAGGTAGAATCATGCACAGGAGGACGCAGTTTGTAGAGTTAGAGTCAAAAATGAACAGCAGTAAATATTAAAGTTGGAAGCTAAATGTTTAGCTTAGCTACAGCTAACTAACTAAATATTTGGTTTGAAACTGTGACTGAATAATGAATCCTGATTTTCTTTTCTTTTTGTTTTTGGCTGAGTAATTTGCACTCGGGCCGATTTAATAACATGAGAAATGAAAATAAAAGCACAGCATTTAAGGTGGGGTCCTCATATTGTGGGATAATTTAGAAAAGTAAAATGTGCAGCATGTGTATGATATATATGTGCATAAAAACAACAATAAGCAGTGAAAAACTGCAGCTCTGAGCAGAATTATGAGCCTGTTGGGTTTGTTGGAGTGAAGCTGCTCTGTGCGTCTCGGTTCCTTCACATCAACTCATATCGTTACATTTCTAGAGAACATTGTTAATGTTTAGATTCAGCTTGTTTCAGACCTGCTGCTGTTTCATCATCTGTTAGCTTCAGCACAAGATAAAACAGTTTAAAACATGATGCCTGTTTTCAGACCCTCAGCCCGTGTGCCTTCCTGGAGGAGCCACCTGGTGGCGCCAGAGAGCAGAGATGGGGCTGAAGCTTGTTAATGACATCCGTGTTTTTTTCCCCTTAGACCTGACTGGCTCCGCCCCTCGAACCTGCGACCACATCAGAGATGGGCGGGGCAACAGCGGCGAGGCGCAGGGACCGTCAGCCAATCGGCTGTCAACGCAGCTTCATTACGTCACTCAGTCCGAGGAGAGGAACGCGGGTTACGCTCGAGTCAGCAAGAAGCTCCGTTTGACCAACTCACCTGTTCCCACACCTGAGGGGGCGGGGCCGCCGCGGCGGGAGGAGCCTGAGTAGCGACGGTCCCCTCCGCCGCCTAACGGGGAAACATGGCAGCAGGACGGAGCAGAATGACCCCAACACCAGGCGGCGCTGTGGCAGCGAGCTGCAGAGGAAGAGGAAGATGATTATGAAAATGACTCAGCAGAGGATTGGAAACCGCCTGTTACCATGGAAACGCTGACCTTTTGAAACCTTCTGAGGCTTCTGATTGGTCCGTTGAGTTCCGACCCAAACCGGTTCTGATCAGCTGATTTCTGCTGGTCGCTTCTCTTGTCCATCCAGAAGGGGGCGCTGCAGGATCAGGAACTGAAATAAAACTTAAAAGATTTTAAAGATTTGTAAACACAGTGGTAGAAAAACAGGAAAATCGATTCGTGTTCAGAGTTTAGTTTTTGTCTTCTTGTTGGATAATTAAAGTTCTGGTTCCCTAAAACTGGAAAAGGTGATGATCTACGAAATATGATAAATATAATAATTATTTGAAAGTTTTCTGCCCGTCTTGTCTTTCCATGAAAACCAAAAATAATATTCTAAAACATTACCGACAACTTAGACTCAACATTACAAATGATAAAGTTATTAATTTCTCTCTGAAGTTCCAGATTAAATGACTGATTGTTTCTGGAAGCTCAACGCTAAACGTCCAGTTGGGTTTATTGATTTAATATATTTCATCTCGCATTGATTATTGGGTAAATTCTGTGTAGCAGATCAAAGGAGGAACTTTTCGTTTTGTAGCTTTTTTAAGTTCCTGATGAAATATTATAATTTTCCCTCTGATGCAACAGGGATTTATATTTATAGAGATTCCATGTTTCAGAGACAGAAAGAAAACCTGATGGCCCACAGGGGGCGCTGCACAGCAACGCATCACATTCACTCTATTTTCATCAGAATAAAATAGTTTGTTTCTTTAATATTTTGATTTTCCTGGAAGTCTGGATCAAAGATAGACTGGAAAATGTTTTTAAACTTCATCTTTTCCGGTTTTTATTCATCTGATTAGTTTTGTTACTAATCTGTCATCAGTATTTCTCCTGACCTGCTGCACTGAGATTTCATTGATATTTTCTCTGTTTTGGATGGCAGAGAATAAGTGTCACAGTAAAATTCATAAGGCTGAATGCTCTGCTGGATGTTTTATGCTTTCATTGTTTTACAAAAATCAATAATGATCAACAAAATGGGACATTTACAAAAAAACTTTTGTAAAAGGTTCACAATCAGTAAAAACTGATATCTAGAACTGCAGCATGTTTACGCCGATGATGGTCATAAAAAATCCTCATTTGTTTTATCTGCAGGTCAATAAATGGTTTCATATCAAAAACATACATTCAAATTTCCTATAATCATCTACAAAGTCATAAAATAACAATATAAACACTGAAATCCAAACCTCGGCTCTCATTACGGCCAACATTACAAGTTCTGGTTCTGGTTCAGCTTCAGGCACAGTGATGTAACCAAACTCTCCAGAACGGGTCGGCGCCGGCCTGTGAGCCACTTCCTGCTGAGTGAGAGGTCGGCTGCATGACGAGGCAGTGAGCAGGTCTGGGTTCTGGGTTCTGGTCCTGGTTTTGGTCCAGACTCTAGTCAGGGTCCTGGTGAAGAAACAAAACGTCTGCAAGGATTCAAACCCAGAACCGTCCTGCCACCCGGTCCGAGGGCAGCGGCCAAAACAAACCACATAAAGTCCAGTAACACAGAGACTGGCGTGACCTCCGACCTTTGACCTCACAACCTGAGCAGACACATTAAACTGCTTCAATAGTAATAAAAATTATTGTTATGTATTCTGTCTTTTCCTCTGTCTCTCTTAACTGCTTACATGCACAGGCTGCAGCTTACATAACCATGTTTATGTGTGGCAGGGAGGAACAAAAGCTGAACTCTCCAGTCTTTGCCTCACCTGGTTCCGTCCAGAAGGAGCTCAGCGGGCCGGCGCTGGACGGTGAATGTAGCTCTGGTTCTGATCCGTTTGGATGACATGTTTGGCTTCTGGTTCTGATCCGTTTGGATGACATGTTTGGCTTCTAACATTTGATCATTTTTCAGCATCAAAGTCTGTTTTTATATTTAACCAAATCTCATCATTATCCCAAGGTAATTTACACTCTGGGGTTCTGGTCGGGTTCTGGAGCTGGTAAACAGACCTGGTGGAGCTCAGACACAAAATAAATGGACTCCAACATTAATGATAATAATATATTTTAAAGCCACAAGATTATTTTAGAAGTTATGAAGAACCACCTGCGGCCCGGGAACCGCGTGTTGGAGACCTCTGGTCCAAATAAAAAATGACAAACTCAAAGATCAGGATCTGGACCGGGACCCAGATCAGGTTCTGATGAGCAGAGCCGAACATGGACGAACCTTTATTAGTTTAGGTGCTGCAGGTTCGATTAGGAATCTTCTGGTCCAAATGGACACGTTCAACCGGACCGGAGGGTTCTGACCCATCTGAGGCTCCTGCTCTCAGAGAGTTTCTGTTTTTATCAGAGGGACTCTGGCTGGTTCTGAGTGGACCGGAACCGGTCCCGGTCCAGGAAGCAGCAGAGAAAAGGCGGAATGCTCCTTTAAGCAGCTGCTCACCCTCCGCACGTAGCGCACGAGCGCTGCGTGGGGGGGAGGGGCGCGCGCACACAGCCTGCCGAGGCTCCGCCCCCAACAGCAGCCTGTGTCAGGAAGGTTCTGGTTCTGCTCAGAGTTTGAGTTCTGAGTCTGAAAACACACAGGAGGCTCCGGGCGCTGATCCTCTCCACCAATCACCGTGCAGCTCGGTGTCACGTGCTCATCTTGTTTACTAGACGGTAGAAAAATGACCCAGAGGCTGATGGGAAAACCTGGAGCGGATCAGAAGCAGGGATCAGGATTTGGTCCAGCGTTCTGCTCTGAGATTTGGGGGAAAATGGGCTGTTGTTGCCATGGATACAGATGATGGCGTTATCTATCTATCTATGTAACTACAGGCTAACTAATTAGCTATTTAATATGCTAGTTAACAAAACTAATTATTTTACTAACAGCACAGTGTTTTAGGTTATGATCTGTAGAGCACAGTTATTATTATTAATCTTATTTTTACATATTTTTGACACTTTTTTGTGTGAACCTACATTTGTCAACGATGCTGGTACTAACTAACTAACTAACTAACTAACTAACTAACTAACTAACTAGCAGCTGGTCTATCATCGTGTCACATGGTTTCCCTTCAGTCTGATCCAGTCCAGGTCTTGGTGGAACCTAATTTCTACCCGACACACACACACACACACACGCACACACACACACACACACACGTCCTCCCAGTGTCAGTCTCATTGAGCAGCAGAGGATTGCTGGAGCTGCTGCAGCTCCTCTGGTTCGTGTTGGAGCTTCAGACTCTGCAGGTAGGTGCTGCAGCAGCTGCAGCAGCTGCTGGACATGTAGGAGAAACGCTCTGAGGCTTTACTTTGCTTCTTCCAGCTATTTTCTGCTTGTTTTCTTGTTCAGTTGGATCTGCCTGCAGAGGAAACGTTTGCAAGCTTCAGATTCCTGTTGTTGATGTCAGGCTTTTATTGTGAAGGGCTGTTGGACTGTGATTGGCTGGCAGCTGCTGGTGGAGATGTGTTTTATGGGGAAAACTGTTTCGATGAATCGAGTCGGTCAGTTAGTTTGGATGATCGTAACCACCTGAATGACAGCGGCGAGTTGATGAGGCGAGGAGCTGAAAGTCCAAAGCTTCCTGCTCCAGCGGAGCAAGCAGAGGGTTGAAGTTTCAGTGTCACTGTGAGGTCAGAGGTCAGCGGTGTGGTGCTCAGCTCAGCCATCGTGGAGTTGACTCACAGTTGGAGTTGTTTGCTCTGGTTCCTCTCTGCGTTAATCACCAGGCGAAGCTCTTAAAGCTGCAGGAACCTCTGCAGCGTTCGTTAAACCCGACATGATGTGGAGAAATTCCTGAGCCGCTTGATGATGTCACACCTCCAACCCGGCCTCCATCCTAACGCCTGTCGATGCGCATTGCTCCAGGATTACAGCGCCACCTACATGCCTTCATCCGACCAACAGGCCAGGACTTCAACCTGCTCATTTAGATGAATTACATAAATTTTAATTTGTTAAAAAGTTTAACACAATTACTAAAATTTTTCTTGTTTGTTTTTTTCTTTTTTTTTTTTTACATACGAAAATATCAAAGCGGAACCTCTGTGTTCACATGTTCCTGGTGCAACTGTAAATCTGATGCATAACCACATGGCTAACAGCAGCAGAGGAAGCGGATGCTATTAATTTCTGCTTCTAAGCGATCTGATTGGTCGCTGGAAAACACTACTGCCATGTTCAAGCAGTTAGCCCATCAGTGAAGCTATGCTAGCTAAAGTAGCATCTCAATACTAACAGATAGCAGTTAATGCTAATATCAGCGTCCATAGTCCACATTCCCAAAGAAGCTCCATGAACGATCAGAGGAACTGGAAAGACGAACAGGCAGAAAAACACTTTTATCTAATCTGACTATAAATATGTTCAAGTCCGACTGAGAAAATGTTTTTAAAATGAAAATGTTGCTGATTTTGTTGGTTAAAAGCAATTAATTAATTACAGACCCTGAAATAAACCGGATTAAATTTTAATTTAGGTTAACTTCTAGTTTATTACTTTGCAGATTTTAATAGTTCTGTTCATCTTCATAAAGAAACACAGAGAGAAATGTGAACAATAACGTCCACACGTTAACTAATCCAGTCTGAATCAGTCTAACCACGGGGCGTCCTATCTGTGCTGCTGCTGGTTATCAAACATGGAGCAGATCGATGTGCCGTATGTCATCCATATATGGTCGTAGCTTCCTGTGAAGGACTCTAGAAACAAGATAGTTTGTGATATTTTCTTTGCCTCCGCAGACATGATGCCCAACACTCGTCTGGGAAAACGCTCTCCGTTTGGAGCGCTGGTCGGCCCCGAGACCACTGGGCCCGGCGTCGTTGTGGCGGCAACGGGGCCACAGGGCATCAGCAGGGTCAGAGGTCACAGCGACCTAAAGGTGAGAGAGGAAATGCCAGAATGGTTTCTGTCAGTTCCTGCTGGCCTCTGAACACCTGGCTCCTCTCTCAGGTGTTCTTCCAGTGTGGATGTGCAGGCGACCAACAGGCCGCGTCTATGTCCTGCGGCAGGTCCGTCTCCACCTGCATTGACGTCCCCAGAAGGTTAGGCTCCGCCCCCTCTGTCTGTCCTTCGCTAGTAAACATCCTCTCACCGTGATGCTCTGCTGCAGCCGCACTGCGCTGCAGGAAGTGGACATGGATGAGCTAATGGCTGCCATGGTGCTGAGCAGCCTGTCCTGCAGCCCGCCGCCGCCACAGGGCTCCGCCCACAAAGACACGGCAGGTAAACAACAGCAGAAACACAAAACAAAAGTAATGAAAGTATTTCCTGACTCCCTTCCTGTTTCCGGTTTCAGCTCCTTTGACGAATGGCGGCGCCTTTGAGCTCTCGGACAGCGGCAGCAGCGGCTACTGGACCGTTGACCCCAGAAGCCCCGCCCCTTCCTCGCCAACAAAGGAAGCCAGAGGCAGGTCGGCCACGCCCCCCGATGAGGGCTTGGACATGGAGCTGGACCAGGTTCTGTTTGAAGAACCGGCGCCACGGAAACGCAGGGTGAGCAAGAGATGGACAAACATGACGCTATTTAGACGTCAATGGCGGTTAGATGGGGTGACAGTGACCAGGGGTGGTCAGACGGCGGTCAGACGGTCATGGTGCGTTTTCTTCCACAGAATTCCCTGAAGGCGGCGTTCCGCTGCCTGTGGCCGGCCTGCGGGAAGGTTCTGATGTCGGTGGTGGGAATTAAACGTCACATCAGGACGGTTCACCTGTGGTAAGGCCCGACTGTCAAGCCACCAGAACCGACGTCAACAAGTGATTGATTGTTGACTTTTGACCTCTGTGTTTCAGCCACGGCAGCGAACACGAGCGATCCTCTCGCAGCGAGGAAGACTTTTACTACTCCGAGATCAACCAATGGGAGGAGCCGCACTGTCAGTCTCCTCCCTCTGCTCCCCCTTGTGGCCCCGCCCGCTCCCCCAGCCCCCCACTAGCTCCCCCTCCATCGCCCCCCTCCCCTCCCATCAGCAGCGCTCTGAGCCGCTCTGCGCCTTCACCCTGCAGCAGCTTCTGGCAGGTCCAATCAGAGCACGCCTACCAGGTAGGCGGGGCTTATCACAGGGAGTCACATGATTCGTTAACGAGTGATCGTTTTGTTTTTTGAGCCTGAGAAATCAATAAATAGATATTCACCCTGACGTTGCTGAAGCTGGTTCCTCTTTTGTTATTAAAATAATTCAATATGCCATTTTTGTTTCAGGCTCCGCCCCCAAGTCAGGTGGTTTCACATGCAGCTTCCTGTTGTTTGATGGCCCCGCCCACCACATGCAGCAGACAGGTAAATCCCTGAAACTACCGCTGTTTCCAGGGAAACATGAAGTTGATCCGGTTCTTGTTCTAAAGTGGTGTCAGTCCATCCAGAATCAGAACCTAAAGCTTCTTCTTCTGCCATGGTGTTATGTTCTGTGTTCTTCAACTTTAAATTTATTCTTTTGATTTGCTGTGAACTTTGACCTCCTGACCTGAGCAGTGCAGGAAGCTGCTGCTCTTCTTCCTGATGCCTTCAGGTTATTTACCAGTGCAGCGCTGCCCCTACTGGCCGGCAGGTGGAACTGCAGCAGAGCCAGCAGCTCAGGTCATTTCTGCCTGACCTTTGACCTTTGTGTCGTTTCCAGGGAACGACATTTCGGGTCCGGTCAGTCAGTGTGGGAGAACAGTGGCTGCAGCAGCACAACCCCCCCTGCAGGTAGGTGTTTCTGTGTAGTGTTGTGGCCTCCAGGGGCGCTCTGACCGCTGTGTGTCTGATCTTCAGGCGGATTCGGAGCGAGGCTAAGAAGTGTCGGAAAGTTTATGGCATTGAGCACCGAGAGCTGTGGTGCACAGCCTGCCGCTGGAAGAAAGCCTGCCAGCGCTTCCTGGACTGATTCCAGGAGATATCAGGATATTCCAGGATGATCCAGTCCATGTTTTCCTTCAGCCTTTATATGATGATGTTCTGCGTCGTCCATGTTTCCTGGCTCTCCTGGCAGTGATGATGAGGCGCAGAACTTCATCCTGCATGTTTCCAGGCTGCTGGGTCATCTCAGGTCGGGTCAGGGAGGAGGATGAACATGACCAAATGTCTTTCATTTCACTGCAGTTATTCAGTGATCCAGCCAATAGGAAACCAGCACTTATGAGGAGGCGTGGCCTCGAGTCCTCCAGGAAGTTGCCTCTGTTCGGAGGTCCGAACCCGGTTCCTCAAATGGACCTTAGGTCTACATTATGTAAATATTGAAGTTGTAATAAAGCAGCAAAACCTAAACTGCTTCAGAAATGGATTGGGATATTTTGTCGTACGATAAAAAGATAGAAAACATAAAGTATTCTTTACTTATTTTTTAGCTAACAGTATTCAAAGTGCCACAAACACAAAAACTGTTTTTCAGAGACACCAGATGCAGGAGCTTAAACTCTGATTTATAACGGTAAACTGAACAGTCACTGCATTTCATCTATGACATTTATTGTTTATCTGGAGGAACAAACCACAGAAAATAGTTAAAATGTTATTTCCTATCCACCTTGTTCCGATCCCCCATGAGGCCTTTGCGTGATTTATGTGCGGGACGGAACCGCCATTTTTTTTTTTTTTTTACATGTTAGCAACTAGCTAACCGGCTTTCGTCAGAGCTTTTGGGCTATAAAATATGTGGGAAAACCAACTATCAAAGCTTAAATGTGACAATATTGTTTTGCCGCAAAGTACAGCTATTGCAGGGAGGGATGGGAACTTGAAGAAATGAACGCATTTCTTCAGCCCGCATTAGCATAGTTAGCTACCCGCATTAGCATAGCTAGCTACTTAGCTATGCTAAGTAGCCTCATTCGCCAGTGAGGCGAATGAGGCGGATCTGATCATTTTCACGTCGCATCTGACCGATTTCTCGGCAAAACAACTCACATA
>CAEGAD010053559.1:0-15327 GCA_903067055.1 Poeciliopsis paucimaculata
ACTGTCTATTGGCTAATTTTTACTTATCCCTTTCCCTATGACGTCACGGAATTTAAGCGCCTGTTTTCGCCGGACTCTGCCGTCCGTTTCACCACGGGTATTAGCCGGGCCCCGCTGCCCACAACAGGACAAGGTCTCAACCTTGCAGCACCAGGCTCCGTACAAAATTTTGCGCTAGGACTTCGCCGTCCTACACGGATTTTGTGCACTATTTTCACCTCAAACCTTTTGTCACGGAATTTAAGCGCCGGTTTTCGCTGGACTCCGCCGTCCGTTTTACCACGGGTATTAGTCGGGCCCCGTTGCCCACAACAGGACAAGGTCTCAAACCTTTTATCACGGAATTTAAGCGCCTGTTTTAATCAGTGAGTCTAGAGTCTTAAAAGGCTCCAGACTTTTGAGTGGAGCCTTCTCCACTCAAAAATAACATTCACAGCAGATATTGTTTTTGTGAGTTTGACCTGGAATCTTGTACGTATGTTAAAGTTTTGAGATTCCTACTAACTATTCACTGGTCAGGCCTGATCAAACTGAATACTGTCCAGCTCCGGCCAGAAGCTGATTTCTCAGTGCTTCTTAATGTAGTATCACAGAGCAAAGATTCTGACTATGATCCTTTCAGCTGCAGTGCATCATTACTTGTGTTTGCTCTTGTGAGGATAACCAACAGCTCGGTTACCCTCCCAGAAGTGAGAGATGCTCTGTATCTGAAGCTGTTCCCGGTTCTGATGAACAATCCACTCCTTTTTGCATCAGCGAGCAACAGAACGTCGTCTCTCCGATGTTTTATATGTACTAGCCACTTGCTGAGCTCCACTGTTCAACTGAGTGTGTCCGCATTGTTGAAGTAATCGGCTTTACAACATAGGAACACAGTGCCAGATAACCAATAGAGGAGGACAAAAATCACAGAAAGGTTAGAGTTGAATCCCGACGGACTACAAATCCCTTCTCTGAAATCTCATTGTTTGGAAACCATGAAACCGGATTCCTGTAACTGGTCTCTGATCAGTGGAGGCCCAGCCCAAAGGACTCAATTAAGCCAGAACAGACCTTTCCCAAACCGGGCCTTTATTTTGCCTCCTTACTGCTCACAGCATGCTGCTGCCTCTGCAGAAGGGCTTTCTGATGCCCCAGACTGGAGGCACACACTGAGCAATCGCATCACTAAACCTATTCCCCTCTCATTACACTCCAGCATTATAAATCCACACCAGAATGTGTGCATGCAAGTGTGTGTGCACGCCTGTGGCACTCCCTTTAACTTAGTGTTTTAATTGCCAGCACGAGCACAGTAAACATATATTAAAATCCACTGGAAGAAACTAACAGTTACAGAAACGTCCCTGTACTCAGAGGCAGTAATCCAGAGTTTAATTTCAGTCTTTCTGCCCTCCTTCTCTTGTGATTAGAGTGAATTATGATCATTGCCTGATTATAGTTTGGCCCCTGCCTGTTAGGACATCACTTGTTTGAGCTCAGGCGAAGATGGCAATGGGAAGCAAGTTCAACCCACTGGACCTGGAAAGTTAAACTCTTCCCTCAGAGAGTCCCTTAATGGATCTTGCCGCTAGCGCCATGTTAGTCTTTCATTTCCCCTGCTGGTACTAAAATGTAATACCAGAAGTGCATTATGTTGTTTAGTGTTTGCAGAAACTGTTCATGTGAAGATGTTAATAAGTCGCACCTAGCGTCAGTGGGAGATGAAAGCGATAAACAAAAGGCAAGAAGGCGGCTCGGTGTGAATTAATGGGCGTGCGAATTAATGTACGTATGATAATGAGTCTGGGCCAAGAGTGACACAAAGAAACATCAACAGTCGGGTCAGCGGTCCCCTTCCCTCAGTTTTCCTGGCCTCAGAACACAATGCGGCATCGCAAATCCAGTCAATCAGTGATTCAGATTATACAAGCTGGATCGGCCGCGTTGCTTTCATCATGCGAAAGTCAATTAGAGATTAATTTAAAAAGCAAAATTAGTTGTTATAGATTTAATAAGTGACCCAGGCAGCGGCAGACCGGCCAGAGCCTCGGAGACGGCGGCTGAGGGTCCGTAGGGAAATGACGACCACGTCGCCAAAGCCCACTCGTAATGACTTCTGTTGAGTCTTGATAATGTCTGCTAATTAGTTAATCAAAGACAGTGGTCCTCTGCACACCCCTCCCACCTTAGCAGCTTTTGTGCGCTTCAATGAGCAACAACTCGGAGAGCGAGGCCATAAAAATCCCCATTCACCCCTCCATAACCGAGGGACACACCTGGTTTGGCTTGGTGTATGCCTCGCAGCAAGATGTACAACACGCTCATTTTCAAAATTAATGCAAATGGATGCACACACAGAGAGGGAAGCGCATTAGTTGATTTTTAAAAAAAATGTGAGGGGATAATGAAATATTACACAAGTAATACACTTCATCCCATGTGTGGTGTCAGTGCTGGTCAGTAGGTCGATGTAAAGACCCTGTGGGCTGGGCAGATGGGGAAAACAGAGCATTGACAAAGTGTCTCGGCACCCTTTGGAGCCGCACTCGCATTGTGAGTAATACTCTGTTTTCACCATAATCAATTAGTAAGCCTTCATTAGGTAGGCCATTCATTATGCCGGTGTGTCACGGGACGGGACACGGTGCAGTGGTCGCCCCCAGGATGGGCGCGTCCGTGGGCGCTGATACATGACAGGGGCTGTTGCAGTTCCTCTTGCATTTTAAAAGGACACGGCTGCAAACCCAAAGAGGCACGGCTATATTGTTCCTACACACAGCCAGCCAAGTTAACATTATTCATTCCAGTTGCAAGGGTAAATAAACATAATTTAGCAATCTTACACAGCTAAATATTCATCACGCCATATTGTCGAGCCATTTGTGCTCATCTATTTTTCAACAAAAGATGCTGCTACTTTCCAGCTCGGCTGTTTATTATGCCTACAGTATATATTTGGGCATTGTTAAGACTGCGAAGCGCAAGCTGTTTTTGTGTGGGCTTTAAGCTCGGTAACACACAGCTTCATGTCTGGAACACATCCCCATTACTTTGTTTCTCACGGCTCTTGTGAATATTACAGTAGCTTGTAAGCTCTGCGAGGAATCATTAATAGAGAACAGATGTTAGCTGCGTTCTCTGGTAGAAAGGCCGCATTCTGGATCTCTGTAGTATCAGCTGCTCTTTTATGCAGAATATTTAAAGCATCACAATTTTCTGCTCGTTTGGACTCTTTACGACAATGTGCAACGTAATTTGTACCAACAATTAATACTACAAAGAGCAGTCTTCAGTCCATTGTCGGAAAACAAATAGAGTGGAGATCACCTTTGTTAACTAAAATTGACAGACCTTTATTGAACCCCAAAGACTTGCTGCTCTAGTTGTAAAAGGTAGGGCTGAATACATATGCCACATATCATATTTTCAGATTTTAAAATACCACTAAACTGCATTTGCTTTTCAAATGAGACAAAATTTGACAAAAGTGAAAGGGTGTGAAGACTTTTAGGAAACACGGTATGAGTGTGAGTGATTGTGGGTCATAGATGCTTGTCGCTCAGTTTGAGCCCGCTCCCCCAATGTCTAACGGCCTGTGCTACAGAAATATGATGAGGGGCCAGAGAAAGATTAAAAGAGTAAGATATTGAATAGCAGTATGATGGATGAGAGCTGTTTGGAAATCAATTAAACAATAAGAAATTAATTCTCCCTGTGACATGCTCATTAGAGACCTGGTGGAAGTGAAGCAGGGGGGTAAAGAGATGCATCATCACTTATTTTAATAATCTCCTCTCTGAATTTAATCTGAATTTAAAGCATGCATTATGTTGTGACACTGGGTCAAAAAGAGTCAGGAAAAAACAAAAGACTTTGGAGGACCTGAACCCGCGTGGTTAAGTAGGGAATCTTGTCACGTTCTTGGTCTCCACAGTGCAGCTGAGTCTTTGTGTCGCCTCCTGCACAGAGATTTGGACGAGTAAGAAGGCGGAAAACAGTGTAATTACCCGAGCGGCTCGTATTAAGGAGCGCAGATACGAAGGGCCAGCAGATGTGAGTAACAGCTGCCATGCAGAGTGGCAACCTTTTTGATGCTGTCAGTCTCTATTTGCCCCACGCATGGGTAAATAATATGTTGTCTTTATTCATTTGCCCGCGCTTGGAACAGCCAAAGCGTAATGGACTCTAATATTAAACATGATCCCGTTCCAGTGTGCAATTAGTTTGTAGCTTCACCTATTAACACTTACACATTAATAATGTCTCCCGGGATCCACTGATTGGTGGTTGCGAGCCTTGTTGTGAGAGCGGGCGATAGCCAGCAGCTAACCATTCCTGTGGCAGCCAGCGGAGGCATTATGGAACTTCTGGGGTCCGGATGCCGAGCCAATTCCAACTCCCCCCTTCCCTGATGAAGGCAATCCTGATGTGCTGGCTCCGGGAGGAAATGCACAGACGGTCAGGCCGAGACTGCTGCCAAGCAAGGGCCTAGCCCTGCGCCGTCCATACGGGCTCTGTGTCTGCAAATGTCCACTTGGGGGAGGGGAGGTTTGGATGTGGATGGACTTCTAAGTGGAGTGAAGGTTGTGCAGAGGGTTGCGGGGTGTGGAGGCTAAGTGGTTAAAGATGCACATTGTGCAGATGGAGGATGTATGATTTTCCTGCTGAACAGATGTTTTAGGGATGCATGTTTGTCTTGGGGGTGTGACATGGTCAGTGAAGGGCAGTAGAGGGACCACAGAGAGGACATTTGTTGTCACGCCTGCTGTTCATCCAAGAATGTTTAATGGGAGACGGGAGACTTTGGCCCTGGAAAGGAGCTCTGCCCTCCATGCGATATCAGGGTAACATCAGCAGCTCAGAGTCATTCACAGTTGTCGTTGCCTTGGTTTTGTTTTACTGCACAGGGGTTTTAAAAATGTAAGGTTTAAAAATCTTGAAATTTCCCGTCATAACACCATCCATCCATCCATTTTCTGTTTACTCTTGTCCCTAATGGGGTCGGGAGTTGCTGGTGCCTATCTCCAGCTCCGTTCCGGGCGAGAGGCGGAGTCACCCTGGACAGGTCACCAGTCTGTTGCAGGGCAACACAGAAACAAACAGGACAAACAACCATGCACACACACACACACTCACACCTAGGGAGAATTTGGAAAGACCAATTAACCTGACAGTCATGTTTTTGGACTGTGACCAAAATCTGTTTGCTGTTTTTTTCTAATGTATATCATAAATTGTTTTATGCATTTCTGATGCATAAAACAATTATGTATCAGAAATGGAGAGAACTCGCGTATGCACAGGAAGAACATGCAAACTCTGTGCAGAAAGATCCCGGGCCGGGAATCGAACCCAGGACCTCCTTGCTGCAAGGTAACAGTGCTACCAACTGCGCCACTGTGCATCATAACACATCTGTTTTTAAAGTTCTTTACTGAGGTGGAAGAAAAAGTACTGAACTGAGGTGATTTTATTGCTCCATTGGTTGGCCCACTTCCTGCTCTCTCAAGCAAACATGCAGTTTAGAGTCTCAAACAGTATTAAGAAAAAATACATTCAAAAATGTTAAAGATGAATAAATAAAGGAATTACCGTACTTTTCAGACTATAAGCCGCTACTTTTTGTCCACGCTTTGAACCATGCGGCTTGTAGCCTGGTGCGACTTTCCTGTGAATTTTTCTTCAACCGTCAGGGGGCTCTTTAGCAGGAAGTGAATCTTTGAAAGTCAAAATTGGAAATCAAAGAAGAAATTTCATTTAGAACAAGCACATGCTAGCAGCAGGCACGAGTGAGAAATGTTTTCAAACTCAAATCCCTCCATCATGGAAACGACACAAAGAAGTTCATATGGTGCAGCTTTTAAATTGAGGGCTAAAGATCTAGTAGTGCAGGAGGGAAATCATCAGTGGAAATATTTTATGCTGTGGAAAACAGTGAACAAGTAACACTTTAACAATGTTTTTAAAAGTAAGGTTAAGTAGACCTTTGTTTGCCTAGAAAGTCCGGTTCATTTAGTGGAAGTGTGAATGTGCTATCGGTGTCTGTGGCAGACCAAAGAAGCAAACTCTGGTCCGCCTACAAACCTAGGTCGTGTCTTGGTTAAGGTGAAAACGTGTGAATGCTGAGCAGACTGGAGACAACTCGAAAACCAGGAAGAGAACTACAGTGCAGGGCAAATAAAACAAATGCCAATGTCTAGCCCTAGTTGGAGAAATGGCTCTGTCTTAGCCTATTGTCGAAGGACTTTTGGTGTATTTGCCAAAGACAGAAGAAAAATTTGACAACCTCTAAAAACTGATATCACTCCATTTCTATTTGTGGCATTACTCTAAATCAGCTGGAGCTAACCAGACTTATTAGCTAGCTAATGTATGTTTGCTGTACTCGTTTAGACATGGGCATATGTTCAGTAAGATGGTATATTGAGGTTATCAAAAGTTTTGAAACTAAAAAAAAAATTCCAGCATATTATTACTTTCAACTAATGCTGGACTTAGCAGAGTTTTCTCTTGCAGAGTCCTTCACTTTGCACCTGTTGCTGCGCACTAACAGTCAACAGGCCGAAAGAAGGCTAGACATCACTGAAAAGACCAATTCTATATTCTCAAACATCACTGTTTTCAAGACAAAAGCATTGTGAATGTACAGTTGAAAAGCCATGTTTTGGTTTATAAACTATTTTATATAAAAGCAAATAGATCATGTCCTAGATTTTTGTGTTTTGTTTTTATCTTTTTCTTAGCCCTGAAGCCAGGGAATATGTTTACTCTATGGCAATACCATTAGAATCTGATATCAGTCCATGCTGTAGTTGTACTGAGATGTTTGTGGTTGATGTAGTGTCATGAATATACTAACAAGGCCACTGTCTTAATAAGGCAACTTGTAGTTTTTCTGCGATTTGGCAGAGAGAGGCATCAACCCGGCCTGTCTAGCTGTCTCTTAGGTGTACTTTTCTTTGTTGCAAGGCAGCAAAGAACTGATTGGAGTTTTCATTAAGGCAGAAAACCTGTCAAATTCTTGACAGCTTCTGGACATATGTTCTCTTTCAGTGAAAGAAAACACCAGCACCAGACTAGAAAATCCCTCTCATCTCCATCAATCTTTCTCCATCATTTCTTTACTTTCTGTCTAGGTTTCTTCAAGAACAGTGCACCAGTACTTGCTAGAAGCTTATTTTGTTATATTCTGACAGCTTTTTTCTTCTTTTAAATTGTTGATAGAATTGGGTCTTTGACTATGAATCAAGGCTCCATAATGACCCGTGTTCTCTCTGCATGGGTGTGACTGTTTGGGTCTAGACCAGCGCTGAATGGGAATGAGACGAATCCTGGGCGAAAATGAATTTCTAAAGGCCATGGTGCTTCATCACCAGCCTCGCGCTGCCTGTCCCACTCCTGCCTGAATAACACCAGAATTATCACTCGGAAGGAGGAGAGTGCGATGAATACCCCTGGCTACTGCACCCTGGGGACTCTGGCACCCCCACACCACCACCCCACCCATCCCTTTCACTTTCTAGTCTACACACACACACACACACCAATCTGATGCACACTCACACAGGTAGTGATAGAAAGGGGGCCTAACATTATGCTCTAATGGGGTGGTCCATTAATCATACAATGATGAAGGCCATTTCCTTTATTTAATTGGCTGCCAGTATCTCTGAGTCTTTGTTGCATGTCATTTCAGACTCTCAGTGCCAATATGGTTGTGTGCGCTCTACTCTTGAAGCTAGCAGAGTGCAGTATCAGGGCATGGCTGAGAGCTCTACAGAGACACAACAAACAAATAGCTTTTGTATCTGTTCATCCGCTAATGAAACCAATCCTCTTTTTATGCCACACAACATTTTAGCAACATGTTTTAGTCCTCGTATCGTGACACTTTGTAAAAAAACAAAAAGTAAAATTAAATAGTTTAAAATATTTAACATTTTATATATCAGTCCTAAATGATCATTAGAAGAGCCTCTGATCAATCCAAAGCAAATTCAAAATATTAATCTAGAGTCATGAGGAACTATTTTAAGAGTCCTGCAATGACTGGTTGGTTTGGCACTGGAAGAAGAACATCACCTTATTGGTCTATGGTTACAAAAAGAAGCAGAAGCAAATTAACGTCTTTATAACAAGACTGTTTTTTAACTGGCTCAGAAAAAATTGATTTATGGCAGGCTCAAAGCAAATGCTGCCTTTACGGTAATGGTTTGATTTCTTCGAGATCTGCCCTCCAATTTTGATGTTATGTTTATGCTCAGACTATACATCCAGCTGACAAGATGAGATGGTACACAACGTTATGTACACTAGAATAAGTTTAGAGTTTGGTCATATTTTGTGATTTATTTTTTGCATAGAGTAAAGACTTTAGTGATCACAAAATTGTGTGTTTAAAGACTTGAGTGGATCGTATTTTGTGGATTGTAAGGTCCAACAAACTTCCAAAATGCTCTTTCTGTTTGTGAGACTTGCTTGATAAAAATGAATCCACAATTTTCCCACTATTTCCTTTCCCACAATCATGGTGTGATCCTGAGCTGGGCTTGATGTCAGACCCGAGGTAACAGCGATTAAGTTAAGAAGTCAGAATTTCAATATGGCAACGCCCATAGACATTGTTCGCAGTCCTTCTTACAGACATCACACTAAGCTAGATTTTTCATAAGCAAGCACCACTTTTTACTTCTTCAATTTAAACCTGGAGGTCCTACATGTAACAATGATTTTAAATAAACTCTTACATGTGTATCTGGTAAAATAAAAATGTTTGCACATCTTTTTAGTGTTGATGCGAGAAGCAGGCCTATTGACATGCAAAGTTGGCCTTACAAGTCGTAACCGGTTTGGAAGCTGGAATTTCCCAGTTCTGAGTACAACTGGAACACAGCATAAAATCTACGTTGTGGGTGGACATAAAATACACTGAATACACTTTGATGCCATCATTAGAATTGTTAGCAAAGAAAGACTAGCCAGTTGCCATTTTGTCAAATCATTTGTGTCTTGTTTGTAACTCTTGAAAATAATTTTTTTCTACCATGTAACTGACAGAAAAATATTTCATAATTACTGAAGGCTTTGTCAATTCTTTTGTTGTGTGCTGACAACTGTCTAAAAGGACAATCTTTGTGGAATTGACAGCGTTGTCTCAGTTTTTTGAAAACTAGGTGAACATAAATTTACCCCTTTATTTAGTTTTTTGGTTTTTTGAGGAGTTTTTTTTTTTCTGGTTTTGAAAGTGAACCCCTTTCATCGAGATGTTTCACACCATGCATGAAGTAATTTGTACCTGCCTTATGGTTCTTCCTTATGATACGTATAAGGAACAACCTTATACGTATCATATAAAATAACTAGGTCATTTTATATGACCTAGTTATAGTCTGCTGCTAGGCAGAGCTACCATCCTGTCATGTTTGGCTGCATCCATGCTCAAACACACCTGATTCTCTTTTCAGTATGTCACTCAAATCTGAAGAGGCCTGCTAGCAAGCCTTTTATCGAACTGAGTTGTGTGGAAAAGTGCATCAAAAAGTTTGTCTACTGTAAGACAATGTACTGTAGTTTGTGAATCAAATATATCACATCTTAGCAGGTTGTCACATTGATTTCTATTTTATTTATTTTTCCTCCGAAGAGTTTTGCAGTGCTAGTGGCTTGTATTTTTGACAGTAGGCAGAAAGGAAGGACGGTGGAAGACATGCGGCAAAGGTCACCGGGACCGGGAGTTGAACCCGTGACGTCCGCATCAAGGACTGAGGCCTCCAAACGTGGGGCGTGCTAACCCGCTGCGCCACCACAGCACGCCCCACAGTGATTTCTTTTGATTTTGTCGGGGTTCATAGTTTATTATAGCGTTTAAGAGTCAGCTGGGTCAAACAGTGATCCCAGTCAATGGAATTAGGTTGGTTTACGAACATACTTCAATTATATTACATTATTTAGGAGATTTGAGCATATTTATATTGATTTATCTCCATAATTTATCAGCAATACAGAGTCACTGAGATAAACAGTGGTCAAGCAAATCAGTATGAACTAGTTGGTAAGTTATGGGTGAAATAAATAACATGAAAGTTTCAAATGAGGCATAAATTGCCAATGGATCCTTTTAAAACATTGAGCTAATATTGTAAGGAGTTTATCTTGTAAAAATATGACTGATCATTGATTGGTAAGTAGTTGAGTCGGTCCAAAAAAAATCATTTTTGTTGCCGTTCCGCCCCCCAAACTACTTCTGCACACAGTCCTTGGTGCTGCAACTAATTAGGCAAGTCAGCTCCCTTCACTGCAAAAAGAAACAAAAAAGTCTGCAGTTTGTGTGCTGCTTGCGAAGGTCTTTTTAGATTCACAAAACACAGCAGCTTTTACAGGCTTGTCTATTACCATAACACACTCTGCTAGTTCACGCAGCAGAGAGCAGAGCCAGAGCGGCAGAATGCTGCGGTTGGCTTGTTTTTCTCTTTGAAGGCTGAAGGAGGGCATGGCAATATTTACTGAGAAAGCCTATCCAAAAACCCCAATCTCCAAACACACACACACACACTCCCATGGTCCCACCCTGCGAGGTTGCCGTTTGAGCTTCACAGCCAGGGGATGTGTTTTGCACCAATATGTGCCTTCTTTTTTT
This sequence comes from Poeciliopsis paucimaculata, assembly GCA_903067055.1. Lineage (NCBI taxonomy): Eukaryota > Metazoa > Chordata > Actinopteri > Cyprinodontiformes > Poeciliidae > Poeciliopsis > Poeciliopsis paucimaculata. The sequence continues at coordinate 10,619 of CAEGAD010053559.1, forward strand.
CCCTCCCCCACCTCAGCATCCTCCCTTTTTGCGAGCCCTCAATGGACATGGCGCACAGGGACACCCGCTTTCTCATTAAAAAACCAACAGCCATTAATGTTGGATGAGGGCAAGAGGAGCTGGAGGAGGAAGAAAGAGGGAGGTGTTTTCCCCTTGATCGACTCCTAAGGATGCATGATGAATCCTCACAGACACACAGGGCGACATGCTGAGAAAAGAGAGGAGATGAGAGGCTGCAGATATATATCTATTTTTTGTTTCCGAAGAAAGAATGACAGAAATAATTGTGACCGTGTAAAACGTCCGCAGTGTCTCTAAGACACAGTTTATGATACTAAAAAGTGGATCACGGATTCAGAGGAACTGTGAAGCTTAGCTAATGGTCAGCTCTCCGTCCTCCATATTTCTCTTATTACCTTTACCCCAGTCCCTAGGAGTTACCAGTACATGTCTGTCCCTAAACCTCAACTAAAATCAATTCATACCTTGATTGTAAACCTTACCCAAAAACAACAAAACACCTCGTAATAGTTGATGTTTTTGTTTTTTTTTTAAAAATGCCTTACAATGTTTAAAATCAAGGCCTTAAAGACACACACAGGTCTGTGTGTCTACCCAAATCAAAGCTGCAGTATGTAAAAAATAAAATTAATTAATTAAAAAAAACAATATGTATGATACATATTTGTTAAACTGCCACCATGGTAGAAGATACCAGACAGATAATCTGATCTATTGATGCCTAATATGTTCTTACATATTAGGCATCCAATGAGGTTCTGCATTGGAAGTCAAGGTCGACTGGAAATAAAGGACAGGCAAATGAGAGGCAACGCCAACTCAGTCACAAGACTGGGTGACGATGAAAGGCTTTGAGCCGGCAAGCGGCACCTCTGCAAAAAAAAAAAAATCACCTTTAGTGATTGTGACTGTTCAAATATCTAAAATCTTGATAAGCATGCAGTTGACATTTCGGTCTGGACTTTGATTTTCTAAGAAATTATTTCAATTTTTACAGTTGATTGCAAAAGTATCCATGTAGATACAATAACAGCAAGAAGTTTGGTCTGAATCGTTGTGATGCATTGCACAAAATGAGGACAATCAGAGAAAAACCCACTTCCATTGTCCAGCCAGACAACACATCTAAACACTCAGAGCTAGAAAAAATCCTTTTGATCATTTTAGAGTGGCCCAGTCAAAGTCCAAACCTAAATCAAACCAAGAATCTGAGAGAAGACTTAAAAATATATTTTCCCAGATGCTATCATTCCCATCTGATCTAATTTGTGCAATTCTGCCTTGCTGTGGCAAGCTGGTGGTAACCTTCCCCAAAACACTTAATGGTTATTGACTACAAATGCCTGCCACACTTATCAGAATTTTCTTTTTTATAAAACCAACTGAAAAACCATCTAACCTCCTCCTTTCATTCATTATTATGTGTTGCAGTTTACTGTGAGAGTGATTTCCATGAATATGATTATCCCCAGTATCAGTCTATAAAAGATAAGAACAACACAGTCAGGGCACAAAGAGCAAATGCAGATATTCACTGGCCAAAAGTTTATGTACATCATGGAGCTGTTTCTTTGCTGCAGTCATGAGGATCACCACTGGATGCCTCATCTGTGCTGATGTGCCTGGGAGGAAATTTGGGGTTGTATCGTTATTCTGCTATCTTCAAAAATAAAAAAAGAACCCCCGGGAAGATGCAACGATTATGGTCCAAAGCAACGTGGGTGGAACGTAGGAAGGGAACACATCTCATTCTGTTAGCATTTGTGTTTGTATGTGCTGTTATTTATTTATTTCTTCCTCATATTTATTCAGCATTTCTGAGGGAGTTGCATTGGGAGTTGCAGAGCTCCTTAAAGAAAGGCCAGCCATGGCTGCAGAGTTGCAGGTTTGTGGGGAGCTTACGCCGCTTGTGTGTCTGTGGGCCCTGTCCATGTGTGTTTAGAGCTACGGGATAGAGGCACAGAGAGTGTGTGCAAACCAGAGTTAGCATGTCGGGTAATGAATTTGCTCCTGCGGCACTCTAAAAAGCATAATTACACTCATCAAAGCTACGGAGGCCTTTTTTTGCCCACTGAATCTTAGCTAAAACAAAGGCAGAGGAAAAATGAAAAAACACCACAGCTCAATCCTCCACCTACATTAATACACCACAGTCGGTACAACAAACCGCAGTATTAGTTGGATGCCCTCTGCTGTCTTTAGAGCAAAGAGTACAACTTTTCGGTTAAGGAATCGACCGTCAGTCAGCCGGAAGGTATACGTTTTTAAACAAATTTTATACAAGGTCATAAATGTAAGTAGAAATGTATTCTTAGATCAAAGTCAATAAATAGATCCTTAGATCAAAGGTTTCATCTTAACCGTGAATCTGACACACATTTATTTTTTATTTTTTCTCCCCGTTTGGCTCATCTCAAATTCAGCCCCACGTTCCTTGTTGCTATCTGCTCCCCATTCCCTCTCTTTGATCTTCCGCGTTCACCTGCTACTTCCATGGGAAAAGGTCAAGGTTGTGTGTGAGCATTAGGTTTTATGTCCAGGCGTACTAGAATGTGTGTGGCTGGAATACATAGGAGGACCGAAGGTGGAAGCTACATCTTACGTGGTCCAGGTGGCCAAATGAGATGGAGATGAAGAGGCTTAGGCTACGTTCACGCAGCAGGCCTTGATGCTCAATTTCTACGGAGCCCCAAAAAGAACATTGAAGGCAAAAAGAAAAAAATAAACTTTTTTTTTTTTTTGCTTCAGTCTCCCTCTGCACAATTCTGATTGTTTTGGGTGTTTTTTTAGCTGAAATCTGATGGTTTTTGCGTTGTTGTTCATATTACTAACTAGAAGGGATGGCAATCAATGTACAGAATGTAGACACATACAGCAGCGGAATTTACCATTTATGTATCAATTTCAAGTTTTTCTTACTTCAAAAGATGTCACATCATCATGACATGAGGGAAGATAATAAAAAGAAAGCATAACTAACAGCAACAGCCTTTTGTGCCGCGTTGACTGCAACTTCTGTAGAGAAGTCTGTTTGGGTGTGTAGTCTGAACCAGGAGTGATAGGATTGAAATATGGTGAGTTTCACTGGCTTCGACCTCTTTCATAATTTTCTATTTTTTCATTTTTGCCCATTTGTATGTCCGGATTTGCAGCATCTGGCGTCTTTTAGGGCAGAAATCTGACGCATGTCTCACCTCAGTGAAGTAAAAGTTGGATAAGATGCAACATGACCGTTCAGAATCCAGGAGGTTTCAGTGTTGTTTCCTTCAGCGGTTCTTGGTGTAGCACCAACATAGGCGAGGAGGTCAACAGGGTGCATTTGACACAGTGCGGTGTGAAAGTGAGCCACAACAGCTGAAAATGTAACAAATGTTTCAACTTTGGTCCCCGATCAAACCAAACCTACCAAACTATCAGGTGTGAAAACATACTGAAAGTAAATGGTGTAGATTAAAGGCCCAACTAATGGAGTCGTTGATGATTTTAATAAAGATATTTCTTAACGTGGGTTATTTTCACTACTGAATAGAAATGAAGTACTTGTATAAAAGGTAAGAATTTTCGATAACACTTTATTTGACGGGTTGTGAATAAGACTGTCATGACACCATCATAAACATGACATAACACCTGTCATGAACGAGTAAGTCTTCATGAATCTTTATGACTGTTTTCATGAAGTGTCATTCAGTAAGTCATGACACTTTTAATATAAAGTTGGCCTTATTCAAAATGTCTTTATTAACCAAGAAATTATGATCTGACATAAATTTGTTATAAACGTATTATTGATTAAACATTAGCTTTAATAACCCTGAATTGTTGGCCTCTATGTGTTTAGTGGTGTTGATTCACACTTTAGCCGTTTAGCATGGTAACAAATAACAGGCCCTCTGCAAATTAGCTCAGTTAGTTCAACCTGGACATATGTTGCTAATGTACAACCATTGCTGCTTGCCAGTGAAGTTCAACAAAAAGATGTTGAGCTGTTGTACAAAACAGAGAAAACAACCATCACTTGTTTTATCATTGATTTGTATCATGTCATGTGAAAGGAGCTGAGTGTGAAATAAATCATCCATCATACTTTAGTGTGTGTTGCCAGATGTGTGTCAGGTTGCATATAACATTTAATATTTTCCCCTTATCAAAGCATTAACAATGAGAGTTAAAATGCTGTTGTGTTTATTGTATGTGCTTTTGTTTTGTGTGTGGACTTTTTTTGTTCAGTTTAATTACTGCCACCATTTTCTTCCCTCAACATTATTTTGTAAATTTGAGATAATTTCCTCCTCCTCCTTGTGCCCTCCATCCCAAACAGTCTTTCCCCCAATTCAACATAATAAACAGTGGCAGTGTTTTGTTTTCCTCTGCAAAGCCTTTGTGTCCCCCGAGGATTTATTTTCTGCCTACAGTATTTTTAGAGTCTTAATCTCCCTCTGTTTGATTACTACCAGCTAATTAAAGGGAGGCGATGCCAAGCAGGTGACAGAGAGAGATGGAGCTCTGTGGCACTGCTAGAAGTCTGGTCTTCTCTCCTGTCCTTTGTTCAACTTGCATATTATTTTGGAGTTTTGAGATTTTTGGAGTATAGACATAGAGCTATCTCTCTCTCTCTCTCTCTCTCTCATATATATATATATATATATATATATATATATATATATATATATATATATATATATATC